>CASHTH010001979.1:0-243657 GCA_030341885.1 Geodia barretti
AGGACATGGAATTTAACCTAACCTCGTGTGAGATGCGTAGGAGGCTTCCCCATTTTTTTTTTGGGTGTCTGGATTAGAGGTGGATTACATGGGGCGCCGCCAGAAGGGGCTATATATGAGGCATAAAATGTACCATTTTCCACCATTTCCCCCTCTTCCCATCAGGCATATTCTGTGTATGACAGAGAAGTAGGCTACTGCCAGGGGAGCCCCTTCATCACTGGCCTATTATTGATGCAGGCAAGTCCACATTCTCCCATTCTCCATACGCTCGTAACCCAGAGTTCAGAAGTGACGCGAAAACTGCTGTTTTCTCAACATGCAGAAAATGCCGGAAGAAGATGCGTTCTGTGTGTTTGTGCGGCTGATGTACGACTACAAGATGAGGGACCTTTTCAAGCCAAGTATGGCTGACCTTGGCCTCAGCTTCTTCCAGCTGGAGAGACTGGTGGAGGTCAGAGTTCACATGGCTTACTTTAACCCTTTTGTCACAGAAATTGGTTGTCTGTAATTTTGGGCTGTGTTGTACAGCACTTTACGTTTATGCCTTTGATTTTAGTGCCTACTACCTATTTCAACTCAACTCCATTTTATTTGAATTTCTTGAGAGCTTTGACTCTTTTCGTGATATCTTATATACTACCTAACCTAACTGTCATAATATGCATACATCAATGATCATGGTAAGGATATACCCCTGAGTGATAATGATGTGTGTTATTTCTCCCCCACAGGAACTATATCCAGCCCTTTACGCCCACTTCCAGACTATGGTACGATATGTAGGAGTCGGTCCCTTCAATTAATTGATAATATCCTCTCTCTCCCTCGTGTGTGTGTGTGTAGGAGTTCATGACGTCCATGTATGCCAGTCCGTGGTTCCTAACCATGTTTGCCTCCGTCCTCTCCCTCAACGTTGTCTTCAGAATAATGGACGTCTTCCTCATGGAGGTCTGTGTCCTCCTCCCTCTCCCACCTAATACAACCTCACACACTTTCGTTCCCCACTTTTCAAACCTTGCTCCAAACCCAGACGTAACGTCGTTCTGTTTTACGCACTGCACGCTCTGGGAAGCGCATTTGTGTAAACGTTTTCGCAACATATGGAGAAAGTGCCTGGGGCTGGTGTATTTGTTGTTGAAACTTTTTTGGGTGAAAATTGTAGCAAAATTGTTGGTAAAGAAAGGTTTCGTAGAAAGCTCTCTCACAAACAGGGAATGAAAAGCACAAACGTACCTGATGACCCGGGATGTTCCTACTAGATACAAAGGACCTGGGACATGGCAGTGCCTATACTCCATTACAACTAGGAATGATGCAAGCAATGACACAGGCACCCATTATAAAAGACCAGTTTGGGACTACCAAAGGATTACTAATAAGGACCAGAGAGGGAAAAGTTGCAGGCATGGGATAGTCCTAGACCACACTCCAATAAACATACACACACACATATACACACGTGTAATACATGTCTCTATCTGTGTCTCCTTTGAAGGGTAGAGATGTTGTGTTCAAGGTCGGTCTGGCTCTACTGGAACATAGTCAAGAGCAACTTCTTCAACTGGACATGGAGGAAATGCTCAAGGTAGGGTGCCTTGTTCTATTTCTGTACATACACCGGTGATGTCACTGCTCTGTGTGTCTATAAATAGCACTTCCAGAAGGAGATGAAGAGTATTCACGAGAGGGATCCGGACAAGCTGGTTAAGAAAGCCCAGCGCATCAAACTCAACCCACGCAAGATGAAAAAGTGTGTGTTTTGTGTGCGTTTGAGTGATTTTGCTATTTTGCTATGGATAACTGTACTGCATTGTTGGCTGCAGTGGAAGACTACATAAGTCAGTCAGTTTCTTTCATACATGCAACTCAGATACTGTCGCAAGAGTGGTATTGTGTAGTCGTGCATTTGCCCAAATCACAAATCACAAACAATAGCTTACAGTTCCAGAAAGTATTTCTGTCCTCCCTCTCTCTCCCCCTCTCTCTCCCCCCTCTCTCTCTCTGCTACAACCCAGACTGGAGAAAGACTACCAGGTGAGGAGAGAGAGACAAGCAATGGAGAACATGGAGCTACTGGTAAGACACACACGTATCTCACAGAGCCATAATTATATTATGGTCATGTAGCAAACTGAACTATATCTAGTAGAACTCACACATTACACCACAGTCAATAATTATACATCTCACATGTGGTCACAATCAACATTTCGCTGTTCTCTTCGTCTCCCTTCAGAGACTGCAGCAGTCTAATATTGATCTACAGAAGTCTGTCAAGACACTGGAAAAGGTGAGAAAAAACTTTGTTAGTTACTAACCTAAAGGTGTGGCACAATGGAAGTCATTAAGCAGTTTCCATCCTATGCTATATATTATTGCTTGTGTGTTGGAGAAGCAAGCTCATTTAATGGTCTGGATTGCGCAATTTTATCACAAAAAACGTCATTGCCGTTATAGTAGTATATATTGTATTATATACAGTACCTTATGGCATGGGGAAATTGCATCATCCTGACAAACAACAGTAATTATCTTGAAGCTAAAAATTGGAATTTGTGTGTACGACCCAACCACCATTGCCAAATCACCGAATTTAGGCAAATCTAGCATTTACGTGGCACTCAGGGACAGAATCACATATGTACGTATAATATTATGCAAGTGTGTATTGCTCTGTACTGCGTATTATGTATTATATGCAGGAGTGCGGTTCACTGGCAGGCAAGCTGATCCAGGGCCAAGTCTCACGGGCCCAGGAAGCAGAAGAGATGTTCATTCTCAAGAAGGAGTTGGCAAAGACACGGAGAAAACTGTCCGAGTTGGAGGAGAGACAGTCGCAGAAGGAGTCCACAGAGTCAAACGAGTCGCTTCACGAGGAGAGCCCGAAGATAGTGAACGGAGGAGGGAGGGGGGACGATGGCGGGGAGGACAGGGAGGAGGGGGAGGGGTTTGTTTTGGATTGCGGCCCCGAGATAATGGTTCTGGAGGACGAGGAGGCAGCAGCGAGGCTGCAGGTCGTGACCCCTGACCACGTCACACGGGAAGAGGCACAGGTCAGGAGATGGGAGGAGGGGAGAGGGAAAGAGAGAGGGAGAGAGAGGAAAGGGAGGACCAATCAAATTGACACTGTTTCTTATAGAGACCCTCTGCATGAGATTGGGAGTAATTATGCTAATGCAAGCTTGTTGTGCCAGCGCTTACTTGCTTTTTAAACCCATACATTGAGACATTATACTAAAACATCACAGTTGCATTTGAGTCTCCATATGAAACATATCTAAATACTGTGCTGTTGTGCGTTCCACAGCAAGTGTTGAGGAAATTGGGAGTCCAGTCCCCAGTCTCACCTGTCGAATCTCTCCCTCCCGTCGTCGAGGGTGACGACAGTTGCCGTGGAAACACAAACAGAAGTAACCATAACGGCGAGAAAAACACCCACTTCTCTGAGGGCAGCAGAATTAACCCTGTCACCACTAACAGTCACCCTGTGGGGGGAGGACTTGCTCAGCCCCTATCATCATCGGACGCCAATCTCGTAGTAGCAGGAGTAGAACGGAGACGAAGGCGGTTAAACTCCGCCCACGACTCTGCGGCCGTGGCAGCGGAGTTACGGAGGACCCGGGCACAGGTGGAGGAGACGATGGGAGAGCTGGCGAGGGTTAAACTGGAATTAGCCGAGGCCTCGGCGCACATGGAGCAGAAGAAGATGGAGGCGAGACAGGCTCTGTTGAGAGAGGCACAGGCTGTGCGTGAGGCAGACTCTGCCAGGAACTATGTTGCAGTTCTTGAGCAGAGGGTGAGCTACTGAGGTGTTATTACATACACCTCTCCCATAGTGTGGTTTGAAAGGTTTGACCAGAATGATCTATAGGCATATGAAAGTAGTAAAAAGGTCACCTTTCACCTTTCCACGGATCATCGGATCAAATGAAGCTTGAACAGCCTGATCTTTGCTGAACGTACAGTGATACCGACCAACTGTGGGTGTACTGCTAGATGATTTTGATTTGTTTCCGGGCCCACCCAATAATTAGCAGGGGTTTACTCTCTCTCTCTCTCTGTGTAGTTGTCAGAGAGCCAGATGGAGAAGCTGTCGTGCCCTCACTGTAGCAAGAAGCTCGGCGAGAGTAGAACCAGTGACGACGGCAACCCCTCCTCCTCCTCTTCCTCCGATGTTCTCTTTGCCCACCTGCGAGCCATGTGGAACTCCCAGGTCGCCACGCCTCCAGGCAGCGGGTCACCGAGCAGGACACCTCGCTTCGGGACCTACCTGGACGTGACACGTGCAGTCTCTCACAGCCTCCACATCCAGTGACGCGTGCTGTGTTGTAGTAATTAATGTGAGAGTCCAGGACGGCATGGCTTGTATTCCGATTTTCTTCATCGCTCAAATTTCACTCCTCAAGAAAAAATCATATTCATGTGCTGGCTGTACATAAATATTTTGTCATACATGATCATAACAATTATCTATTATACTGTCATAATTCAGTTAAAAAGAGAATGTGTATTATAATTATGCCGAAACCATAATATATTATACATTATATAGCCCTATAGTGTCTCAATATGGGGCACTTCAACTGCATTCTACCAACTCACATTCAAAACAATAAGGGGATTTTGGTGCATATATACACATGATAGCAATGTGTACATGAGATGTGCATGTGCTATTTATAGATACATGCAAAACAAAATGCCCGCTGGCCACTCTGGAGTGACCTAAAGAAAGCCTTGAGATGAGGCTATGGTCTCTCTCAGAATCCCCTCCCAGTCTCCTCCCTTGTCCAGGAGCAGTTTTCTCTCCTTCTTGCCCGCCAGCTCCGTCACCCAGGCAGCAGGTGGGACAGGGACGCTTACTAGCGACAGAGTCTCGGGAAATTTTGCAGGGCTCGCTGTCGAAAACACGACCACAACTTTACATCTCTCGGCGGGTGGTCCCGTCTCCCCCCCTATCCCTACGTCACCATTTTGACTGGTCGAAGTTGCATATTCTGCGGCTGGTTTCCACGCCACAGCGGTGTGGGGACACACGGCATATCCAAACTCCCTCCACACGCTCTTCATGGTCTCCAGACATTGCTCCTTGTTCACACTCGCAGTGAGAAAGTGACGGAAGCTGTCGCAGATTTTCCCCGGTAGAACGCTCTTTTGAGTCTGCTCGAAATCCTCCATCACTCTTTTCAATGCCGCCGCGTCACCGTTCAGAGCAAAGTAGAAGACACGCTCGATGTTGTGCGGGAGGTTGGAGTCAAGTGAAGGAGCGTGGGTTGGGATCTGAGCCCTGGCTATAGAGAAATCTCCGAGAGTGAACGCGCGGTGAACGACATCGTTTTCGTTGACGGCCGACAGGATTTTTATAGGGACACCCATTTCGGCAGCCATAACACCACCGGCTGCGTTCCCCACCCCACCCGTTGGTACTGACACGAGGACACTCTGGTCTGCCTCCGGTGCCACGCGGAGATAGACGTATACAAAGTGGACAGCGTTTAGAAGGACTCTGACCGTGTGGATGGAGTTAAAGCTCAGCAGCGTGTGTCGTTTTCGGAGCTCTCCGTCTTGGAAGATGTTGCGCAGAATCAGGTCCAAGTCGTCCGATATTCCATCGTGGGAAAACACGACGGCGTTTTCCGAACCGGTAGTGGTCATTTGGAGCTCCTGGACCCTGCTCACTGTGCGTCGAGGATAGGCAACGATCGCTCGCAGGTTCTTCATTCCCTGGACGCTCCGAATTGCCGTTCCTCCTGTGTCACCCGTCGTGCTCACTAGGATCGTAGCTCGCTGGCCACGCTTCTCCAGAAAGTGGTTGGAGAGTCTTGCCAGGACATGGAGGGTTAGGTCCTTGAAGACACCCGTGGGCCCGTGCCACGCTTCAGCCACGTGCACTGGGCCAACCTTTACAACGGGCAAGACATCAGGTGCATCGAAACCATCGAACACCCCCTCGAAAATGCCTTGAGAATAGATCGTACCAACTGAAATACATGGCTCACTCAGTGAAGATATGCTATGCTAACTTTGCATCTCTTGAGGGGTAAGCTCTTCGGGTGAGACGAAAAGGGAGAAGATTTCTTGCAACAGTTCCTGGTAGCCGAGCGCGGCCCACGAGCGCAGAGTCTCGCGTCCGATCCGCGGGAGGTTCTCCGGCACGTAGAGCCCTCCGTCTGGCGCATAGTTGGAGAGGAGGACCTCTGAGAAAGAGACTCCCTTCACACCGCCTCGTGTACTGCAGTACTTCATCTTGGCAGAGTGGCTGGCTATAGCTACGCCCACTTTACTACGCGCATGCGTACGACTTCCGCGCATGCGTACTGGTGTGGTAAGCGCGGCCCGGGCCGCCGCCGCATAATCGTTCTCAATTAACGCGCACCAGCTGTATCGAAGATGTCTGCTGGCGACTGGTGCTTGGTTGAGAGCGACCCTGGAGTGTTCACTGAGCTCATCAGGGAGTTTGGTGAGTGCATGAACGAGTGCATGAACGACTGGAGAGGGTTTTTTAATCTGGTCTTGCACGTGCAGGGGTTCAAGGTGCACAGGTCGAAGAGGTATGGAGCCTTGACGAGCAATCTTTTGAGAACCTGAAGTGAGTCTTTGCTCTCTCCAGACATCGTTTAGTTTCTGCACTCCTGGGATTGTTTTCTCATGTGCTTGTTTTCTCTCCCCCCCCTCCCTCCCTTCTCTCTCTTTAACCCCTCCCTTCTCTCTCTTCTCCTCATGTTCTCTTTAGGCCGGTCCACGGGCTGATATTCCTGTACAAGTGGAGGTCAGAGGAGCCAGCGCAGGGCTCAGTAGTTCAAGACAGTCGATTGGAGGACATTTTCTTTGCCAAACAGGTAACATGCACTTTTGATGTGAACAACTATGTTATACACACGTTCAGAGAGGAGGGGGAGAGAGAGGGAGAGAGGAGGGAAGAGAGAGAGAGAGAGATGTGTGTGCTTATGTAGAAGAGAGTGGGAAAGGTATATATGTACTTCTATATTTGTTGAGTAGTGATAAAAATGGCACACTTCATTATAGCACATCAGGTATACTAGGTGTGGGGCACACAGGCATGCTAGTCAAACAGATACAGCAGACAGTAAACACATATTATACATAATTATAGTGGGTGCCCTTAGCATATAGCATGCACCTTAGGTATATACACCTATACATATTTTACATAATTATAGTGGGTGCCCTTAGCATATAGCATACACCTTAGGTATATACACCTATACATATTTTACATAATTATAGTGGGTTCCCTTAGCATATAGCATGCATCTTAGGTCCATACACCTATAATGCTGCGCACATCAGGCAAGAGGGTAGCGTTACATGTACAATCTTCTGTGTGTGTTGTTTGTAGGTGATCAAGAATGCGTGTGCCACACTGGCCATTCTGAACCTCCTCCTGAACACCTCTCACCCTGACGTCACTCTCGGCTCAACTCTCTCCGAGTTCAAGGAGTTCACTCTTCCTCTGGACCCCTCAGTCAGTGCTATATATATCGCACTATTTTTATCATTCCTCTTTTTTACCGCCGAGTTTGATAAACTTGTAGCCCTCAGATGTGAAAAAGTTGGTTGGTTATAACATTAAGTTTCTCTAACCTGGTAGTAAAACAGGAACAAGATGTAGCTATGGCCAGAGAATGAAGCAGTTTAAAATAGTGACACTATTGTAGCACATGTATACACGCTTGCTTTTCCATTGCCTTGAGACTTTGTTGCTTTAACCTATAGCGGAAAACGAAACTGAATCAAGAAACTTTGCGGTACTGGACTGTTTTTAGCAATTGTGTATTGCTTCGTGAAAGCATCCAGCCTCGAAAAGTTTTCGTTTTGTTTGTGATGAGTGGTAGTTTCCTCTCTCTCTCTCTCAGAGCAGAGGGCTGGCTGTGACTAACTCTGACCACATCCGCAAGGCTCACAACAGCTTCTCCAGGTGAGGTCTTACTTATACTCTCTGGTGCTCCCTTCTCTAACGAAACGTCTGAAAAAGGACTCTCTAAATAAGGCCCACCTCTCTATAGAGGACACCTGCACCCCTATAATCCTAAATAAGGCCCACCTCTCTATAGAGGACACCTGCACCCCTATAATCCTAAATAAGGCCCACCTCTCTATAGAGGACACCTGCACCCCTCTGATCCTAAATAAGGCCCACCTCTCTATAGAGGACACCTGCACCCCTCTAAGCCACACACCAATAGGACAGAACAAGTTCTCATATTTGTGAGGTGTCCTTTTTACTTCATAGGTTAAATAATAGTATGCCAGAGCACTTTTCTTGGTGAAAAAGAATGGTGTCTTCATTTCACGTGTGTCCGTAGAGAGGGTTGAACTGATTGTCTCTCTCTCTCTTTTTTCGCTCTTCTCAAATCTCTCTGTGTTTTTCCAGGCAGCAGATGTTTGAATTTGACGAGCAGCTGGCCAAAAAGGACGACGACGTGTTCCATTTCGTGGCCTACGTGGAGGTCAAAGGTCGACTCTACGAGTTGGACGGACTGAAAGAGGGCCCGGTTGATTTGGGGAAGTGTGACGAGGGTGACTGGCTGAAAACCGTGAAACCTGTCCTCGACCAGCGAATCCAGAGGTTTGCAGTCACCGCTTCTCTTTCTTCTTACTTTTCTCTTTTCCCCTCTCTTCCTCTTGTGTACATACCTTCATCTCTGTGTGTTTTTCCTACTTCAGTTTATGTGCATCTCTAACTGCCGTATATTGACGACCATTAATTTTCATGAGGTATGTAATTGATAGCATTTTAGTGGAATGTGGCAGGTCATAAATTTAGAGTTACTAAAGATAGAGCTAAACGATAGGGCCCAGTGCAAGAATGCAATTAAAATTCCGTTTTCAGTATAATTGTCTAAATTTAGCCCATAATATAATTATACTGCCACATTCCCTTTAACCAAGACCACAAACTTGATGGGATACGAAGGTTTAGGTTTTTACTACTAAGTTTGTAGTAAAGGATGACATCATTGGTGTCCACAGAGTATAGTGCCCATATAAGGACCTCCTCTTCATTTCTCATGGAGTTCATATATTATACTAATGAGCTGCCAATGGTCTATG
Source organism: Geodia barretti (assembly GCA_030341885.1). Classification (NCBI taxonomy): domain Eukaryota; kingdom Metazoa; phylum Porifera; class Demospongiae; order Tetractinellida; family Geodiidae; genus Geodia; species Geodia barretti. The sequence continues at coordinate 9,079 of CASHTH010001979.1, forward strand.
TATAGTGTTTCTGGAATATGTGCATTCCCAGCCAAGTCTCATTACATTCCGTCTGTATTTGAGGATAAGGGAATAATTATGCAGACAACGGGCTTAATGACCAACCTCAGGAATGTATTAATCTCGTTAGTGTGATGGAAGGGGATTTGCGGGTAGCCGTGGGGAGCGCATTCCTCGACCAATTACCGCATGCTCAGTTGACGACGTACCTCCTCCTTTAGTCTCTAGTGGATTGAGGTCAGCTCTGGGGTCACCGTGATAGTTTTACAGGCCAGCCAATGTGACTCCTAGTAATTGACCTGCCCCCCTATAATATCCTCTGTCCCTTGGGGTCCCATGTGGTTTGGACACTTGTCCATCAACACTATACACTGGGAACACTTTGCACTATGAGAAACAGTGTGATATTTTCGTGATTCGTGGGGAATCTACCACTTTTCTGCTAGGTCTTATTCCAGCACCCATTAGCTATAAATGTAACAGTGAAACCTCTGAATAAAGGACACCTCTGCAAAGGACACTTGTTCTACCCACACTAATACAGTATTATACTACCTCTGAATGTGGGACACCACCTCTGAATGTGGACCTTCGTGCTCTCAAGGTGTCCCTTATTCACTGTATACTAAAGCAGGGCAGCTTAAGGTGTTAACCAAATCTATAACTGTTGGCGTTGGACTCTTCATTCTCCGGAGCCGTCTCGTATCACTGTCTTCTACGTGATACACTGTGTGTGTATATACTGGAGGGCTGAGCTGGGATATGGAAGGAAGCTATCTAAGAAGCTGAACTGTAGGTAGACTGGCAAATACAATGAGAGAGCCGGGATATGACTGGTTGTGACTGGGCATGACTGCTTGTGACAGGACATGTCTGGGACAGTTAACATTTTCCCTATTCACAAGCACCAGTCATGCACGAGGTCTTGCATAAGTCTAGACCACTCAGTGTGTGTGTATGTAGTAACATGCTGTCCATGGTATTGTGGACATTCTCGTGTTACATTTACCCTTCTTGTCCTTCCTGACACCTTCAGAGAAACTGGAGATATTCATCAGAGTATTAATACTCATTGCCACACACGCGTGCACGCACACACACACACACACACACACACACACACACACACACACACGCACGACACACACACACTGGTTGTGGTATAATAGTTTGTGTGTCCACTGGTCATGCATGAGAGAGGTGTGTGTGTGTATTGGTGTGACTGTCAGCAGATCCCCTTGCACAGTTTAAGTCCACACGATACTGGGGGAGAGGAAAATGTTTGCAAATACCCCTCCCGTGTCCTGTGTCCTCCGATAAAGAACTGGAATTTCACTCTTGGAGTTCGTCTGCTACGAAATTCGGCCAAGTTAGCTGGCCAATATCAAACACTAGCATTTGGACACGGCGTGCGGTGGGACTATCGGTGAAATGAGCACATCCATTCACCAGTCAACATCAGACAAATTAATGTTCGTGCATTGGAGCTCACTGACTGGCTACGCAAATTGTATGTACTTACATGTAGCGTGTATAGAGGTGGCCTATGTTGCGCAATCTGTGCTCCACTCTGCCCGTGCATTGGAGCTCACTGACAGGCTACGTATGTATTTACATGTTCCATGAATCGGGTAATGGGGTGGCCTGTGTTGCGCAATCTGTGCTCCACTATTCTGCTAAATGCACGGCCACGTTGGCGAAAATCGACCTCGTTTGTCCCTCCCTGTAGCTCAGAATCCATACCTCTTGTTCTCTCTCTCTCTCTATCTCTCTCTCTCTCCTCTCTCCTCTCTCTCTCTCCTCTCTCCTCTCTCCTCTCTCTGTCACTACAGCTATACAGCAGGTGAGATACACTTCAACCTGATGGCGATAGTGACGGACAGAAAGATGCAGTTGGAGAGACAGATCACCCTGTCCGAGAGCCAGCGTGACATGGCTGCAAAGAGAGTATGCGGGGTCTTTGCTATTCTTCCATTCTTCCCCCTCCCTCCTCCCTCCTTTCTCCCCCGCTTCTCTCTCATTCACTCCCATTACTAATCATAGTATCATAGTCATCCTCCAGGGTCTCCCCCAATCACTCTGTCGCTGAGAGCTCGCCGCAACGACTTCAAGCTCGCTGTATCCGACGCTTCTTCTTCTTCGATGAAAGGCGTCTCTACGATGCGAATAGAAACTAAAATGAAGACTTTTTTGGCTTCACCCCGGCGAGAGCGGAAGACGACAATATGGGAGTGACTATAATCATCAAGCGAAGCGAGCCAATCTAGTCGCCTGAATGCGGTTTTTTTTCCATACTTAATGTGACGGGCGCTGCACATACCGTAATGTTCTACGTGATTCTAAATACACGGAAATATGCGCGAAATATTGAACTGCTCGCTCTATATTTCGCCAAAAAGAGTGGCATTCGTTCAAGTTATAATGCTTTTCCTTCTCCTCCTCTCTCCCTCCCTACCCACCCACCCAGATTCATTCCCTAATAGTTGCTCCCTCCCTCTCCCTCTCCCTCTCCCTCCTCCTCCCTCCTCCCTCCTCCCTCTCCCTCCTCCCTCTCCCTCCTCCAGATAGAAGCTCTAATAGCAGGAGAAGTGGCAATGGAGGACAGCAGTGGCCTGCCCAGTGACCCAGCCGAGCTGCAAACAGTCATCGAAGAGGCTGAGACTCAACTGGCCAGCCTCCAGGAGAAGATGGCAGAGGAGACTAGCAAACTGGAGCGATACAAAGTCAGTTGTACAGTGAAACATCCGAATAAGGGACGATCTCGGGGACTTTAAAAGTGTCATTTCTTTAGACGCATCCCTATAACAAATTATGTATGAATGTATTAGTAGGGGGCAGAAGTATGTGTCTTTTGCTTTTAGAGGGAGAGAGTTTACAGAGTTAAATGAAACATTGCATACAAAAGTTTATACACTAACACTATATACACCCGGAGGAAAAGGTGACTCTTATTCCTCCATTTGCTCCACCAAAACGTTTTTCTATGGCCGCATAACCTCTGACTAGTGGTATAATGTGTTGCAAGCTCTGTCTCTGTCACTCCTGCTTACCAACAAAAATAGCACTGCATTCACCTTGTGTGACTATCTAATACGATTCTCTTCACCAAAAACTGTCCTTCGGTCAAAGTCGCCTGCCAAAAGTCTCGCCTATTCTATGGATGCAGTGTATACAGCTCACAATGCTAATAGCCTTTTATCCAGTTACGCTCTAGTAACTCTTGTAGTACTAATATTCGAGCACACTGCGTCTATGGACGTTCCCAATGTATGAAGTTAGTGCTGGACACATGCAGTCAATGCCACGTAGCTATATGTGTACATGTACATACATGTACATGTCTCAACAACTTGGTAACGAGGTAGAAAGGCAAGGCAAGGCAAACAAGTCAACTACACCCAGGACAGCTCTTTTTTTTCAAGAAGAGCTGCCCTGGGTGAGATTCAAACCCACGACACTCTGCAGTCTAGGCAGTTCGAATCTACAACACAACACAACACAAGGACGAACCTCAAACCACTGTGCTATGGCACAGTACACTCTCACTCAGTATGTACATCATACATACATACATACATACATACAGCATTAATACTAGCCAGGTCTGCCTGTATGAGTCCAGTGGACTGTTCAGTAAATGTACGCGAGGATGTTCTTGGGCTGAATGAGAGAGAGAGAGAGAGAGAGAGAGAATGGCGTCCATTGTTGTGGGCCCTGGGGTCGTGTGTCTTGCTACAAATTGAGAGAGAAGTGGGGGTGGGTTGTTTCAGAGCAAATCGTTTCTTTGCCCTCGCCACTTGTTCCGGGTGGGAGAGAGAAAGGGGGGAGCAGATTGGAGTGGAGTGCGTGGGTGTACATGTCTGGGGTTGAGTATACAACAGTCATCTATGCCATTGACTTTCGCTTGCATGTATACAAAACTCCCTATCGTAGCCCCATACATCTGTGATGCTAGGTATCCCTATATATGTACCATCATACTTAGTGATACGGGGAGCCCCTCTCTCTAAGGACACTCCCGAAATGAGGACACCTCTCCAATAAGGACACCTTTTCTCTCCACAATACAGTTTTGCACGTAATTTACCCCCTGAAAAAAGAGGCCTCACTGGTATGGACACTTTCTTCTAGAGCTGTCCTCCTTCAGAGCAAGATCGATCTCGTATATCACTATTAATATGTGTATTAATTATATATACACACAGTCCCCCTTGTTCTGTGTGGTTGAAGGTATGATGGTTGAATGATGAGCATCAATGCATGGTAACTGTGACAGCTGTGTCGGCTTTTGATCTCGTCTTGTTTGAGGCAACGACATCATTCCAACAATTATCTCCGTGCCTTATGAGCCCACTGGTGTCTATGTCTCACCATAGATACTATAGTATTCACCAGTCAATTGAATATCTCCTATTTTATTCACTCCCTTCGCTGGTCACTACCCTTGTAGCCCCTACATAGTACACCGCACTTTCGTTATCAAATTAAAACAGATGTGATAAATCGAGTTTTGGGAGCAGTTGTATGCAGACACGGCAATTTACCGCGGCTGATTTAGCTTCCTGTAAACTGTCCATATACCACTCATCCGTGCCTTACCTCGCCTTGTGCGGTAGCTACAATAGGCATGCCTGTGTAACCTAGCGTGCATTCAAGGCCCCATAATCATGCACGTGTTTACTACTCACGGCACAAATGATGTAAGCTTCAATTTTGCCTGGAAACACAAAAGTGCAGCTGAGCTCACGATATTAAAGCGTGATAGAGAGTCTACCACTTCTATACATAAGAGTACATACATGTTCAGTTTTTCCTGGATACATACTGTAAGTGCCGCCGAGCTCACGATAAGCGTTATACAGTCTTCACCACGCCTATATAAGAGTATGTACATACATTATGATGTATGCTACAGTCGTGTGTGTATATACTACTGAGTATAACGTCCAGCCACACTGGGTGGGTTCTTAATACCTCCGTCACCAACCGTTTTAGTATATATAGAGCGTCGCCAACCACGCTAACGTGCTCTGTACCACGTAAAATAGTAAACTTTCATGGTTCAATAGGACACTGTGATTCTTTAGCGGAAATCGTCCCTGTGCACAGAGTTTAACAGAAGGAAACTTTCTTTAAAACATCGAATTTTAAGAGGTTTTTTCCCCTATTTTCGCTATGCAGCATGGTATATGTACCTGCCCACGGATTTTTTTACTTTGGGCCTTCAAATTTACAAGTTTATCCATTGAAAGGTGTCAGGTATGCCTGATTCAGGTGGAGTGAGCTTTCTGCACTGAATGGTACCCAGTGTGCCGTTCTAGTTCTCAGGGCTGAATGAACTGAGAGCCTGTTTTACCAACAGCTCCTTCGCATTCCCAACCACCTCCCATTGACTGGGTACATAACACTCTGTGTGAAAGAGAACGCCACCTTCAGCTGCTAAAACACCCATTTCCTTCCTATTATACCGGCACTTCCACCCTTACTCAGCTTTATAATTACATACGCCACTAGATAGCGTATGTGAAAAACTGTATACGTGCATTATTTTCACCTAAATCTTTACATGTAAGTCTAAATTATGCACACACAGATAAACCTATGCCAGATACATCACTATCGTAATACCTACTGCTGTTATTTCTGTACTGTTCCTCAGTTGGAGAACATTCGCCGAAAGCACAACTACCTTCCTCTCATAATGGAGCTGCTGAAGATACTGGCACGCAGGGGTCAGCTGGTCCCTCTCGTAGAGCAGGTGAGACACACACAGACTTATAGTCACAGGGACTTATCATAGGTCACCTTTGAGTGCATTAAAATTGTGTAGCAGGTTTCTCATTCGGGGCACACTGGTTTACCACATGAACATTACGTCATCGTTCATCGAAAATTCAAGAGCTAAAATTAGAACCGAAAACGATTATACAATGATGACTTTAGTGGGAGAACGCAGAGTGGTAGGAAATTCTGTACAGAATACTTTCACGTAATTGTTGTCCAACTGTACCAATATATCTCCAAACCCACAACTTTTCGTTGAGAAACATTGCTCGTGAACCTCCCATTTTCAGAATTTTCTCGGAGCCTAGGTTGATAGGTGTTGATTGTGTTTGCAGGCAAAGAGAAAGAAACAGCAGCAAAGAGAGCAGAAAGAGAAGAAAAACACCGCATCAGCAGAGACTGCAAAGTAGTGTATCTCTCGGTCTCATGCGCGCTAATTCATTATGTGCCCCGTAAGCGCTAACGACGCGACGCGCATGTCTCCGCGAGCGACCGATCCGCGCGTGGGTGTTGCTATATAGCCGTCGATTTGCATTTATACCCAGTTCTCGGGGCTTCGTTTATGCTTGCAAGAGCTACAACTGTCATCACAACAAGCCAGAGAACAGCTACATACATCGTCGCAACAGTGTGTAGAGGAACATGACCGGATCCGTATCAGGCGAAACACAGTTGGACAACGTGAAGACGACCGGAAAATGCGACAAGCCGACGCCTGAAAAGTCGGCGCAGCAACCACCTGCCGGTCCTGCTCCCGACAGCTCCCCTGGGGACGAGACTAGCTCCAAGAAGACGACTCTTCTTCCCCCGTTAGTCGTGGTCGTAGAGCCGTCTGATAAATCTGCGGTGTCGATAACCGATCGGGAGAGTCTGACTCTTCCGCGGTCCGGCGGTGCCTGCAAGAAGAAGCAACTCCATCACTCTAGCAAGTCTGCGTCCTCCCTACCGGCCAGGTCGAGAATGGACGAGGTTGCGCTGTTGGGCAAGGGGTCCCTGGCCCGACGCGGACGGGCGCAGTCCTACCTCTCTCTCCACGGGCGGCGGAATGGATCCCGTCTTCGGGGTCCTGGCGGGCGACGAGCGCGGCTTCGACGACAGCCTCGGGGCTAGATCGGAGCTAAGTGCACCCGGATCGGCTCGCAGTAGACGCAGACGCGACGTTAGAGCCTTCGGTACGCTGGAGCGAGCCACCAGCTACACCAGCCTGGCCGCCACGCCGCCGAGACCGACGTTTCGCTCGGCCAACTCGACCCGGCCTTCCCCGGCGCCTCCCTGCACTACGACTCAGATGGACTTTTGCCGTCACCCAGTCCATCCAGCCACCACGGTTTTCTCGTCCGCGGGCTCTCGCCTTGCTCGCGCCGGTACCCCGCGCCGCAACAACCCACACCCCGTCGGCCTCCACTTTCAGAGCCCATACAACAGAGATGGAAAGGTAAGCAACGATAAAGTGCTTGCATTTTCTAGCTACCTGTGTATTGTTTCAATGATGGGTATGTAGGTAAGCAACGATTGTTTATTACCCGTATTTCCGTCTCGGTAGATGTTGTATATAGCATAAAATTACTGCTATCTTTGTAATGCAGACATTTGAGGTCTGGAATCCAGACGAAAACATCGTTGCTAACGGGTTGCCGCAGATGTGCGAACATAGAGGTAAGTAAGAGGTTATACTCTGAACCCCAACAATGTCTAATAATAATATGCATGACAAGCCAGCACCCCAGCAACTATACTTGTTTGCATTAAACACTGCACTTATAGAGTTTACTGTAAGTAGCAACGAAGTTTATATCGTGTCTTGAAGTATAGCTGAAGCGTCTATACTGTTTGGTCTATGGAGTTCTATGCTTTAGTGTGTTGCAAGGAAGTTGGTTCTGAGCCTGTTTATCTTGCATTTTCCGGTGTGGTGTGTTTTAACAAAGCAACTAACTCCGATGCGTTTGAGCGTAGACAAAGAGGTAACGGTTTGTGTGTGTGCCTCTTGCCTCTTCAGTCAGAACCCACTATACAGTGGTCACAAGCAATGAGCCATACTGACTGTGGTCAGGTCTTCCAACCCTCTTTCTAACCATGCATTAAAAAAATTAAAAACCTCTCTAGCTTTTTTAAAGATCTTACATGCAATGAGCACTATTGCTCCACTTTAGTTCAATTCACCTGGCGTGGAATTGCTGTACGGATGACCTCGAAGCTAGCTGTCCACACACACACACTTGCACACCAGGGCACATTTACTCATTAGCCTTATACTGGATTGTGATAGTCATGTGACACACATTAGGCACTCAAAACAACTCACTCATCAACTTTACACTGGGTTACAAATGACAAGCGAAGTGACCCTACCTAGTCTGGAGGTGTCCTTTTTTGGGAGGGTCCTTTTTCAGATGTTTCTCTGTATTGACTTTGTCTCTATTGCTGTGCAGAGAATGTCAATTTCACCAGTGGCAAGATGACCAACCCACCAACCAATCACGGTGGTGGCGGTGGTGGTACATCCCCCGGCAGAGCCCCCGGAGGCCCGGGGAGATCGGTCTACCAACAGTCCTACCGCTCGCCCCAGGGGCTGACCGACTACGATCGCCGCATGCCTACCACACGATTTGGCAGCACTCTAAACAGAGCTGCAGCCGCTGGAGTTGGTACGTTTGTTGACTGCATTTTTGCCGGGATTAATTCAGGAGGGGGGACTGTATTTTTTTTACACTTATGCTGGGGATTTCAGGGGCAAATTTTTAGGAGTAGGTACGTTTGCTTGCTGAACTTATGCCGGGATTTAATTCAGGATGGAGGACTGCGTTTTTTTACACTTAGATGCTTGGATTCTGGGGATTAGTTGTTTTGCATATGTATGCAGTGTTACGTATAATATAATATAGGTCTTCGAAAGGGACAGTTTGAAAAACAAACTCTGCATTTGTCCACTATAGCTTACTGTGTGTGTGTGTTGGCGGTGGTGTTGAGATGGACAACGCTACGCGGGCCGTAAACACGTTTAGTGGGCGGCGTAGGTGCTACATCGCTGGCTATGTACACTTGCTGCAGATGTCGTTACGCTTTGTGTTACCGCCTCACGTTGCTCTGCTCTTGTTTACGCGTGTTTTCGAGCGAGTGTCCTCTAACCGAGTTTTTCTGTTATCGTAGGCGTGGTATTGTTACTCAATTAGCTGTGGCGGGCTCTTAAAACCGTGCACCACTCCCCCGCCTGTGTCTAGCTACACTGTACACCTCTAGATTAACTCCTACATTGCACGTCACTGTACTAAAAGACTCTGTTGGTATACACTATAAGACGGGTTTAAACCTCCCCCTCACTAATACGTAGCTACTGTCAATAGGTGAGGGAGGGTATATACACTATAGGTGCTGGTTTGCCCTATTGCCCACATAAGCCAGCCGTGCTGACTCCCACACAGCCACACATTCACTGTCCTCCCCCGTGGTCACCCCTATGTCATGGCTAGGCAAACCTATATTTGAAGGGGCCAGAGTCAGAGTGGGCCAACCCAACTCTTGCCGGTTTTCCTTCAAATAATTATGTTCTAAATGTCCTTATAAAACAAAAGCCGGCAAGAGTTGTATATTGAGGGTTGGCCCACTCTGGCTCTGACCCCTTCATTTATGTGTATAGCTGTGCTGTTTGGCTTCCTACTATTTAGTTGTCATGTCGGAATCCTGCTGCCATTCAGCCCTTCTCTGAATCTCTGTGTGCTTTTGTGTTGGTAGACATGTGAGCATGTTGGTGAACATGTTTTGCTCGGCGATCAAATATCTTTTTAACTCCTTTCCCACTGTATTAATTACGAATATTAACCCATTTCCTACTGTATTAATTACATAATATTAACAACCCCTTTCCTACTGTATTAATTACAAATATTAACAACCCCTTTCCTACTGTATTAATTACGAATATTAACCCCTTTCCTTCTGTGGTCAAATATTGTTATTAACCCTTTCCATTGTCATTCAAATGTTGGTATTAATAACCCCTTCTTGCCTTCTGTTTTATTCCATACAACAGTGCCCAACGTGATGAGCCCTCGCTGGGGTGAGAGGAGGGTTAAACTCCACATACCCCGAGGCCAGAAACTGGAGTCACTAGTCTGAGATTTCGTGTCCGTCTTCGGCTTTCACATCAAACTTGATCACTCAATATAATATCTATTGCTTTTGAGCACATTAAAATTTTTATCACTCAGAGAACGACTGTATATAGCAGTGGGCAAAGTGTGAAGTGTCTAAATCTGTGTTACTGTAATTCTTGTTCAATGTTTTTCAAAATGAAAGTCGTATAAAAGTTTCAACTCAAAAATTTGGGGAATGGGATTAAATTATATTTTATAAGCCGGTATGATTATATAAAAGTTTCCTCACTCAAAAATTTGGAGAATGGGATTAAATTATATTTTATAAGCCGGTTAGATTATGAGCTAGTCTGGGGGGTTTGTAGATACAAGGTAGTCACGGAGATAGGAAATTGCCAGGGGCTGCCTCTTGGAGACGTAATTAACGAGCGTGGCAGGAATACCTCCGAGGTCGACCTGAACGGGAGCGAGAGATGGATGATGTAATGATTACGACGTGACACGGGATCAGGACGGGCTGAGAGTGTCCTGACCTGTAAGAGGTAGGTCACCAATGTACACGTCCTGTTGTCCAGCTGTTTGTAAGGTTCCACGACCCATCCACTGAAGGCTAGCTGTGAGGAAGAATAATCGCCGGGTGTAAAACTAACAGATTATCTCCCAAATGCTATATAGTATAATTGAAGGGGTCAGAGTCAGAGTGGGCCAACCCTCAATATACAACTCTTGCCGGTTTTCCTTCAAATACGTTCTAAATGTCCTTATAGAACAAACCGGCAAGAGTTGTACGTATATTGAGGGTTGGCTCACTCTGGCTCTGACCCCTTCAATTATACAGTGAAGCATGTAGGTAAATCGTACTGTAGGAGTGGTTAGTTTGCTTATGCGTAAAATTCCAGAGTACGTCAATTTTGAAATTTGAAATGGTACATGCAGTACATGGGTTCTTGTAAGGCTACATGTGTTGTGTAATAGCTAACTGAACATACACAGGAACACACACAATGTACATGGAGATGTACATGTGTACATGTCTGCTTGTACACGTTTGCATGGAAACTGAACAGAAACTACATATCAACAGTACAGTCGTCTCCAGAACAACTCTTTCACTTTAGGAAAGGCCTCTACAGTTTATTGTATAGACCGAAACTTCTGAGGGGAAAAACCGCCTCGATTTGGTAGCAAACTAGAAAACGTCGAACGCTCCGATTATTTGCTGCACTATAGACATTACACATGCGTACAAAATTTGCGGAGAAAATGTTTGTAGCTCAAAAATTCCAAAGGGTTTTCTCTATTTTGCAGTCATACACTTACATTTACTATGATGTCATACCTTAGCCCTAGTGATGTTGGGGTTAACCGGGCACTCTGGAATGTCGACTGACAGCCCCACCAGAAGTAGCTTGTTTCCCTAGGATCACAGGACACCACATGACAGTCACATGACCAGTGATGATGTAATCATACCTCCTGTCTCTCGTTGGCCAGTACGCAGAAGTCCCTCGACTGTTTTATGAAGCACTGCGTAGTTTCATGGTGGATGTGTACTGAACAACGAGAGAAATACATTTTTTCTACACAATCACCAGATTTTCATGAATGCTCCAACATTTTTAGTGGCAATGTACCACGCGCTATGAAGGCCAAATTTCAGTAATTTTTTCTTTTTCACATGGTTAACGGCTGAGAATAGCGCATAGCAAAATTTGGCGGACACTGGGTGGAATCATCAAAAATTTGCCACTGAATGACAACCAAATCATGTGCTCTGCTGATGAGGGCCAACAAGCCCGAAACAGCTGTCCAGAGCTCCACATCTTTTTTCTCTTGGCAATGGCGCCATAATTATTACAACACATGGACCGTGGTTTTTGGCAAAATATCCATGTTTCCCCGCATGTCGTGAAGAGATCTGACTCACATATATAGAGACCGTCCTCAATGTGCTTGACAAAATGCAGCTCCTGTATATACATGGACAAGGAGGGCAAAAATAAATTATATATATATAATATATACTAACAAGAAGAAAGAGGGAAATAAAAGAGAGGAGGTAGAAGGAAGAGAGATAGGTGTATTCGTATAACCTACCTTTTGGCAGACACGAGGAGAGAGACAATTATTTCCTCACCTTCAGCATATTGTCGTAGGTGAACCTCAGCTGTGGGTTTCGAATGGAGTCATAGACTTTTCTCGGAGGCAGTTCAATCACACCTCGTCCCATGAAACTGGACACACACACACACACACGGATACACACACACACGCACACGGATACACACACACACACACGGACACAAACTCTGTGGCTAACAATGGCATGGCTAACAACACACACACACACGCACACGGATACACACACACACACACGGACACAAACTCTGTGGCTAACAATGGCATGGCTAACAACACACACACACACGCACACGGATACACACACACACACACGGACACAAACTCTGTGGCTAACAATGGCATGGCTAACAACACACACACACACACCTAAAAAACGGTGTTCCTGGCGCTTTCTTTTTCAGAATAACAACGTCCCTTTCAACTGAGATCACTCTGCACATGAGGGAGGGGGAGAGGGAGGGAAAGGGGGAGAGGGAGAAGGAGAGAGAGAAGGAGAGGGAGGGAAAAAGAGAGAGAAGAAGGCAAGGATGAGAGAAACACCACGAAATAGTGACGTATTAAGTACCAAAAAGTTTGCCGAACACAAAAATTCTGCAGATCACTCAAAAACCTCAATTATATATGTCCTAAATATAAATGATACAGTATAATGTACAGTATGTCCTCACTTCCATCCCGAGCTACCATCGTCAAAGAGTAACGGATTCGATATGTCCAAACTGCCCACACGAAACAACTAAAACAACACGTCAGCAGTAAATAACAGAGTCAAACTGAAAGTGAATAAAACAGAGACACTGATACGAGACACACCTCCTCCAGGACCCTAGCCGCCGTCTGGTTGCCAAGGGTACGGAAATCAACCCCACCGCTCTCCTGCCCTAATGTGTGTGAAATAAACGACCAAAATTAACGGAAAATTCGTCAAGCTTACGAACACTTTTCAGCTATTTCCAAAATACTACATTCATAAGTTCATTTGGGGCTTTGAAATTGTTAAAAACAACGAACGAGAAACTTTCGAGACTTGCAGTAAAAATAGATTTTGCCGAGAGTCCATTCACTTGTTCTGTAGTACAAATTTTCCCACACACAAACTGCCAAATTTTTACATTCCTAAGCGTGACTAGCTTCCGCCGTGCGTGCAGATTCGTAGGAAGTCTGGCTTCGCACGCAATCAGTAGAGCGCGCGCACGAGCGGCCTCAGTCGGACTGTTTACGCATTGGCTGGCAGGCGCGAGGCAAAATATGCGCGTGCGTATTCCTAGTAATAATTATATACAGTATTATAGAGAGTTGACTCACGGGGGAAGGAGATGCTGTCTTCAGTCAGTGACTCAGTGTCTCCTGTTACGACCTGTAGATGAACCACAGTGGAACAGAGGTGAAACGGTGGGACATGCGGCTCCGTGTGGATGTGTGGCAATACAAGAGCTGTCGAGTTTGCCATAACATCTATAGAAATCTTACCACTAGCTAGCCCTGGCCCTGTATGTTGTACTGTACCATTGAACAGCTACAAAACAGTGATGTAATAGTGATGTAAGGCCTCCTTTTTCTTGTTTTTGGCAAAACTGGACATCATGATGTAATAGTGATGTAAGGCCTCCTTTTTCTTGTTTTTGGCAAAACTGGACATCATGATGTAATAGTGATATAAGGCCTCCTTTTTTTGGCAAAACTGGACATCATGATGTAAGGCCTCCTTTTTTGGCAAAACTGGACATCATGATGTAATAGTGATGTAAGGCCTCCTTTTTTGGCAAAACTGGACATCATGATGTAATAGTGATGTAAGGCCTCCTTTTTTGGCAAAACTGGACATCATGATGTAATAGTGATGTAAGGCCTCGTTTTTCAAATGAGAGAGGCGATACAGATGAAGAAGAACTCACTGCTGGCGGTGAGGTGAGAACCAGAGGGTACGGCTGAAGCTTCTTCTCAAATCTGATCCGTTCTACCTTCCCTCCCTCCTCCTCTTTCTCCTCCTCCTCTTTCTCCTGCCAATGCTCTCTCACAAACCGATCTCCTGCATGGAAAAGCCAGCATACACAGTCGCGGTGCATGCAACAGACAACACTTCTATATTCAAGCACTCTGGAAACACCAGACATTCTTTACTAGTGATACTAGAACGAACGAAAGGCATTATTGTTTGGCGAGCAAACACGAGTACAGTGGAGTCTCATTATAATGAATTGTTGGGGACCTAAAGAACTTGTTCACAGTAAGGGGAATTTGTCGTAAGTGTGGTGAAAATGAACAGTGTTCTGCAGTGGAACCTCCGAACAAGGGACACTATGGGGCCAACAATTTGTCCCTTGTAGAGAGGTTGTGGTCAAATAATACACTAAAGTATTAGCAAGGGGTTGAAACAAGTGTCCTTTGTAGAGAGGTCGTCCCTATCTCGGAGGGTCCCTTATCGGAGGTTCCACTGTATATGGCTAGGCTCCGAGGGTTGTGCGTAGTATCCAGAATTTCGTACCAAGGTTGTTCTGAGACTCCACTGTAGTTCAATTTATCACAGGCAAAAATATACAAGCATTACTATATGTGCAGTGGAAATCACTCATCACATTAGTAAAATCACACATTCAGACAACTATGTAGGCTCGCTTTGCTTGCGAATTACTGCTTACCGCCCACTGTCTCCCTCTCCTCTTCCCCACTGCTGATCTCGTCCGGTGTGTACGCCCGAAATCCCTCCATCACCAACACCCCGTTCCGTCTCTCTCCCGTCTCCGTGGTAACAGGGGGCGGAGCCGAGACGACAGCCCAGGATTGGGTCCGGTCGTCCGTCGTCTCTCTCTCGTTGACCGACGGAGACGGGGATTCCCCTGTCGTCCCGCTCTTATTCGACACCGGAGAATGGTTCTGGACAATTCCTGACTCCCCCCCACTTTCCCTCCTTCCTCCTCCGTTTGCCACTGAGGTCAGAGGTCGCTGTGAGGTAGGCGGAGTCGGCGAAGGTCTGATCGAAGCGAGCAAGACGCTGATCCTCAAGTTCTCTCGTTTGATGTGGTTCGTTTCTCGAAGCTGCGTACGTCTCTTCCGCCACAGCACGCAGTGCCGCCACACACATCGGCTGGGATTCCGTCACTTTATTAACGGCAAACGTGGGGATATTCCCCTTAAATTCGGCCTGCGATACGTACGTGACTTCGGACATTTCCGGCTGATCGGACAGTGCTCGTATGACGTAACCCCCGCACACCACGTTCCCCCGAACGTAGCCTCTCTCCTCGGGAATCCTCTCGTCAACAACCGACATTGCAGCCTCTACGAGCGTTGACACGTCGTAGCGACCTGCAGTTGTGATCACGGTAAAGTCCCGGGCACTTGTGGGCCACATTGCCTTGTACAGGAGATGAACTAGTCGAGTCGTGTCCGAAATCTCGTCAATGACTCTCGCTTCTTTCAACATGTCGTCGAATTTCCCGACGTTTCCCCGCGTTTTGAGGACTCGGTAGACGAAATCCGGCGGAGCTCTCACGATTGCCGTTCCTTTCACGCAATTGACAGACGACGCCTCGCCCTTCTGTGGCGATTTTTTCATGATGAACACGTCTTTGTTTGTTCCGATGGGCGTCCAGCCGTCTTCGTCTGTGGCTAGTGCTGCTGCGACTAGCCGGTCACATGACTCGCGACCCTGCTGCTCATAGCGCGTCCCAACGGGGGAGCCCGCGGAGGGCAGGGAGGGAGTGAGGGGGGAGATGGGTGGAGGGGAAGTCGCGAGGGGTGAACTGGAGGAGGGCGGGGCGTGCGTTGAGGAGATGGACGACGTGCTTGTTTGAGGGCGGAGTTCGTGTTGTGGATCACGAGCCGTCGAGTGTGGAGGTAGCGGAGTTGGGAGAGAGGAGGGGAGGGGGTCATTCGGGGACGAGAATCAGGGGGTCCTTAATGAGGGGGTCCTCCCCGCCGGAGGTGGGTCGTTGAGAGGGAACCGCGGGTGGGGAATCCCTCCCCAGACTCCGCCCACTGTGTGTGGGGTGTGGTCTTGGTAGAGTCGACAACCCCGCCCCTTCTCCGCCTCGAGAAGTCACATGACCTGTGAGAATCATTACATCATTACATGTGACAGTTATTACATCGCCACTATAGTTATGGAAAAGTCAAACGTGATCAGAATCTGAGTCCTCTCATGCATAATAGATAACTTATATGAATCAGTCATGTGATAGTCACATGATCAAGCTGGGCACCTGATCCCGAAGTGTGGGTGTTGGAGGAGGAGGAGGTATGGGGGTAGACCCTGGCACGACGGAGACACGAGAAATCCCTCAATGCCGCCAGCTGAGAGGTCAATAGGTCAGAGGTCAAAGGTTGAACATCGGGAGATTTCGGGAGCATCACGAGAGTGGCTACTGACTGACCTGCCGTGGATTAAAAGGGGAGAGAGGAGAGAGGGATACAGTGGAGCCTCTCTCTAAGGACACCGCCTCTCTAATACGGGAACCTCTTCTCTTCTTTCCCCAAGAGCAGCTCTTGCATGCATGGTTGTATACTGTGACATAGTACAGTGGTTTGATATTTGTTGTGTTGTGTTGTGTAATTCGAACTCCTACCAGCTGAGTTGCCCTGGTAGTAGAGCACTCCCTAATCTGCAGTGTGGTGGGTTGAATCCCACCCAGGGCAACACTTCTTCTTTTCTTTGAAAAGAAAGAGCTGTCCTGGGTGTAGTTTGACTTGTTTGCCTTGCCTTGCCTTTCTACCTCGCCACCAAGTTGTTGAGACATGCAATTTTAAACCACTGACAAGGACACCTCACTAAACCCATTGGTGTCTGGTTAGAGAGGTTACAGGAGCTCTGGAAGTAAAACTCACCCTTTTCCTTGACCGCGGCACTGAACATCAGCATGCTCCAGTGATACGGCAACTGCGACGGCTGCCTAGCAACCCAACAAACTTGACCACACCCCTCTCCATCAAAGCTCCATTCCCTGCATATTACACACAACACACGACGTGAAGTGTGCATGTCACCAGCGTCTGAGTTGAATCTGAATTAGACGACACTCTATTCAGAGGCACCCAACACATTAATGCAAGGGGCACACCCCAAGTGTCATTCATAGAGAGGTACAACACATTAATGCAAGGGGCACACCCCAAGTGTCATTCATAGAGAGGTACAACGTACATACACATCCTTATTCGTAGGGTTGTCTTTAGGAGGTACGTAAATATGTTTCACTGCACCTCTCAATTGTCTCGGTGTTGAACTGGGTTCGAATGGTGAAGATCCCGTCAAGAAACGCGGCGTATTTCTGAGTGAAATTGGTTCCCCATTGTCTCAGCTGACCCAGCCACCTTTGAACCTCGTCTCCCCGGGTCTCGGAGCTCTGCCGTCGACGGAACGACAGCTGGATGATGTCGCCGTCTGAGAGAGGGTTGCCATGGGAACCCCGGATGTACTGCGGAGCCATGCTCACCCCTTCCAGCCAGCAGGGGATGTCCCTCCCGTTAGTGACAATTGAGAGCAACTTCTGAAAGTGAAAATGAAACCAAAGGGAATGACTGAGTTGTGTGACTGTTTACATAAGCAACTGCTTTGCCTTCCATGCCTTCATTTTCCAATGAAGGCACAGAAGGTAAAATATTGTGATTCAGTACCGAAAAGAGATTTTGAAATTTTGTGGACTGTTTGTCCCGCTGCTAATAAACAACATTTCCCTGCCCATAAGATTTCGAGAACAAAACTTTTTATCTCAATTTTTCCTCAAATGAAGTAGTTTTGTTAAAACCCATTTGGTGTATACACAATGCCTACGATTAAACTAAACAAGAGCATTAACACTTAACCCACATAAATGTGTATCCAGAGCGTCCATAAGTCCATAAGATTTTACTATATGGGGGTTATAATACTAGGCGCTAATAATTTATACATCAATTTCTGCTTATTTAAGCAGATACCCATGGCGTCAAAGGGTTAAGAAAAAACAAAAGTGTGTTAGATAAGGCTTTAAAGACCATTGAACAAACCTCACTTTCCAAAAAGAACTTTATGTATATCATCCTTGTGAGTACGACAATGATATGGAGATTTTAGGATGTTGCTTCAATGCTCGTGTTTACGTATATTTAACTGAGAAAGGGATACCTTGGGAGAGACTGTGATGATGGCGGTAGCAGCGAAACAGGGTGTGTCCGATACTCCTAGGGACGGGAAGAAACGGGCGAAAATTCTGAGTCCGTGACTGACTGAATGGAGAGTCCAGCCGTTGTGAGGATGAACTGGTAGTACCTGGGAGGAGAGGGGGTGGGTGGGAGGGGAGATGAGGGAGGAGAGAGAGAGAGAAGAAAGATGGAAAGAGTGTGTGTGTGTGTGTGTAGATAGTTGAAGGAAGGATAGGAGAAATAGAGTAGCGACAGCAGTTTTACTAACGGAGTTCTTTGCTCATCACTAACACAACAGAGAGAGTATTGGCACAGTAAATCTACAGACACCATAGTAGTATTTGTGACGCAATACACCACTACATAATGTTGTAACATTACCAAATCTGCAATATAATGATCACTAATCAATCACATGTGCAGCTGAGTTGCCCTGGTAGCTCAGTTGGTAGAGCGCTTGCCTAGACTGCAGAGTGTCGTGGGTTTGAAATCCCACCCAGGGCAGCTCTTCTTCTTTTCAAAGAAAGAGCTCTCAATAGTTGACTTGTTTGCCTTGCCTTGCCTTTCTACCTCATTACCAAGTTGTTGAGACACGCTACACTCAAAATGATGCTATATACCTGTTTTATCTCTTGTCCTAGTGTGGTTGACTTGGTTACCACCTTAGCAACCTTGCTTCGAGTGGCCTGTGTGGCAGTCATAAGGGAAATAATTGTCATGTAAACCGGTCACTTCAGTTTGTTAAGCACACGTTTGTCTCAATATCCTTCTCAAAAACAAGTCCTTTTTGTGTATTTGGGGGAATATATGGTCTATCCAGCCCTTACTGCTGTAGCTATAGCTTCAACGATGAACAACTCTTGGTACGTAATACTCGGTCTGTAAGACACCCACGCATTCATTGCACCCTTCCCCCAGACGCTGGGAGCCGGAGATTTATTTTCCAGGCATGCGACTGTCTATTTCTAGGTCTGTTGGATTCTTATACTCACCGCTGACATTCGTGCAGAAGAAGATGAGCCTGCAAAACGATGGCGGTAGAGGAGATAGGCAGACGAGACTACGGCTACAGACACTGCCAGCGTCCATGAGTGGGAGCAGACGTACAGAGACGTGTACCACAGCCACCACAGCGGGGCCAGCAAGCTCCCCAGCCCCATGATAACCAGCTTCTTGCACCCCGTGAAAAGAACCTGCCGGCGCACGCGTGCGAAAGAACCGCATGCGCGAACCACTGATTACGCGTGGGCGGCTACACGGGAAGCGCGTACGTGTCGTCACACCGAAAAAAAAGCTTGGCGTGTTGCAAGCGAGGACAGATGGCGGGTAAAAAGCCTGCAAAGTCGCCCAAGTTGGACGATGCAGTCGGGGAAGGAGAGGAAGGGGCGCCCGCTGAGACCGAGGTCAGCGAGAAACACCAGCAGATCCTCGAGCGGATCGTCAGCATCCAGGGAGATATCGACGCCCTGAACGAGCGCGCCTCCGAGGAGATACTCCACGTGGAGCAGAAGTACAACGGACTGCGGCAGCCCCACTTCGAGAGGCGCTCCGAGCTCATCAAGGAGCTGCCCGACTTTTGGTCCACGGCCGTATCCACCACCAGTGGAAGAGTGTGGCAGGGGCAAGAGGGAGAGAGAGAATACTTAGCTCTGTCGAATAGGGAGAGGCCCTTCTTGGTGCTGGCTAGCTAGCTTTGTGCGGCGGGGAGCCGTGATTCATGAACGCATGCGTGTCTATTTGGCGTGGGTGTGTGTGTGTGTGTGCGCATAATAATAGTGTTGGTGATACAGTATGTGTTTATGTTTGGGAGTGCCCCTGGCAATTTTTGGCGGGTCTGAAGGGGTTTTCCCTTGACACTGTGTACCCTGGCAGCTGCTGAACCATCCTCAGTTCTCAGAGTTATTTGGGGAGGAGGACGAGACGGTGCTGCAGTACCTGGAGAATATCAGAGTAGACGAATTTGAAGACGTAAAGTCTGGATACAAAGTCAGCATGGTAAGTGCCACATTTTACCACTGTCCATTGGACGCTCCTGAGAGCTGTTTTTACCATTTTTTTGCTTATCCAAATTAAAGTGCAAACCCTCGGTGAACTGCGAATGCGCGGCACCGCTAATTGGTGGGCTGGGGCTATTAGTAGTATGTGTTTACTCGTGGTCTCCGCGTGCCGAGGGTTAAAAATTAGGGTAGGGTTAATTAAGTCACTGTTTGCAAGTCACACTCACCATTTAAAAAGGTGTGAAATAAATTGTGTATACACTATGATTATAGATATACCCCCAGGAGATAATTGTATAATGGGGTGACGAATCTTTGATGATCAAGTGCCTCTCTCTCTCTCCCCCTCTCTCCTATAGTTCTTTAGGCCTAATCCATACTTTGAGAACGAGGTGCTGTCGAAGGAGTACGCTCTAGACACCAACGGAGAGAGCATGATCAAAGGCACAGAGATCAAATGGAAACCAGGAAAAGTGAGCCGACTTATGGCCTTTCATCTTACCACCAAATCTGTGTCTCTTTCTTCTCTTTTCTTTTTCTTTTCCTCTCGTTTCTTCATTCTCTGCCTACCTGCCCCCTCTCCCTCCCTCCCTCCCTTCTCCCTTCTTCCCCTTTCTCCTCCCCTCTTCCCTCCCTCCCTCCCTCCCTTTCTCCTCCCCTCTTCCCTCCCTCCCTCCCTCCCTTTCTCCTTCCTTCTCCTCCCCTCTTTCCTCCCTCCCTCCCTCCCTTTCTCCTCCAAGAATATAACGGAGAAATCGGTGGCAGAGTCAAAGGGACGGAAGAGAGGTCATGAAGATATCGGGAGTTTCTTTCTCTGGTTCTGTGATCTGGACCCTTCCTCCGATGAACCGGCAGAGCTCATTAAAGACGACATATGGCCAAACCCTCTACAGTTCTATCTGGTCAGCTGGAGCTTTTTCTTTACCCTCTGTTTCGATTACCAGTACATACATACAAAATGTTACTACTTAATTGCATTTTTGCATTGGGCCTTATTGTTTAGTATAAGAACACTCGTTCATTCGTTCGTGCGTATGCCTGAAAATGCGCTGCCAAGGCTTTACCCCTTATGTACTGACACGCACACTTTAACATGCGTGTTGATTAGTTAATATTAATTAGTGAAGTGAGGCTACCTGTGCACTTTCAATATCGTGAAGGACACTGCACATGTGCGAAAATCTTTTGTGTTCATGTTCGATCGTGTTGCATCCCTTCGGTTGGTGATGTGTGTGTGGTGATGTGTGCTCCTGGTGACAGGGAGGAGACCAGAGTGTGGAGGTGGAGGAGGGAGACTACGACGGAGAGGAAGACGACGGGTTGGAGGCGGAAGAGGAGGAGGAGGAGGAAGAGGAGGAAGTTAGTTTCTCTTGTATGGCGCAACACAGTCCACATTACTTTACAATCGCTTGTCATTTCCGCAAGCCACGGGCATATATACAGTGGAACCTCCGATGAGGGACCCTCCGAGATAGGGACGACCTCTCTACAAGGGACAAAATCGTTGGCCCCATAGTGTCCCTTGTTCAGAGTATATAATTATATGCCCAGAGCCTCCATAAGTCCATAAGAATTTATATATGGCTATAATACTAGGCAATAATGTGATAAGTATACATTTATGCTTATTTAAGGAGATACCCATGGCATCCAAAGGGTTAAAAGCCTCACACAATTATGAGTTCAGACTTTCGGCTATATACAATATTATGTACATATGTAGGTTACACTGTTTAATAGTATTAGCATTATATGCCTCTTATATTCACAGGATTTTTAATTTACTTGTAGAGAGGTGTCGTTTACTAAGAGGGTCCTTTTCGAAGGTTGCATGCACTGTATATACAACCATCCATTTTGTATGATGTCATCATGATGTCGTTGGTGTAGGACGAGATTGTGGAGTTATCGGAGGACGAGGAGGAGGAGGAGGAAACGTGATGCGTTGCCCCCTGACTCCGCCCAATTCCTAGATCTCGATCTTTCTATAGTTTCCCATGTTTGGAACCAATTTAAACTGTCTCGCCTCACAATGCATGTTGTGTACAGTTGTACAGCGTGTGCCATATCATACCAATATTATGTAATACATACACACTATCATAATGGTGCTCCATACCATAATAAGTTGGCCTAATCCCACTTACTACGTGTACGATTACATGCATTTATCGCTTGTGCATGTGGGACAAGGCTATATGTGATGATGATGTCATTGCATTATGTGATGATGATGTCGTTGCATTGTATGATGATGATGTCGTTGCATTATGTCATGATGATGTTGTTGCATTATGTCATGACATCGTGTGGGCATACAGCAATGAAATCTCAAGCAGTATTTCTGAGGTAAAGTATGGAGATGTGGTTTACTGCAGTGTAGAGTTGCTACTAATCAATGTTTCTAGCTGGTTCAGTGATTTCTTGCATCACATCCTCTCTGAGAAGCTCTTTTACCTGAGTACATACATACATACGTAGGTGTAATATGCACTACAGTTCACTAAACTTGCACAATTTTATTTAGCGTGGGGCTGAAACAAGTGTCCTTTGTAGAGAGGTCGTCCCTATCTCGGAGCGGAGGCCAAATAATACTATTAGCGTGGGGTTGAAACAAGTGTCCTTTGTAGAGAGGTCGTCCCTATCTCGGAGGTCAAATAATACACTAAAGTATTAGCATGGGGTTGAAACAAGTGTCCCTTGTAGAGAGGTCGTCCCTATCTCGGAGGTCAAATAATACACTAAAGTATTAGCATGGGGTTGAAACAAGTGTCCCTTGTAGAGAGGTCGTCCCTATCTCGGAGGTCAAATAATACACTAAAGTATTAGCGTGGGGTTGAAACAAGTGTCCCTTGTAGAGAGGTCGTCCCTATCTCGGAGGTCAAATAATACACTAAAGTATTAGCATGGGGTTGAAACAAGTGTCCCTTGTAGAGAGGTCGTCCCTATCTCAGAGGTCAAATAATACACTAACGTATTAGCGTGGGGTTGAAACAAGTGTCCCTTGTAGAGAGGTCGTCCCTATCTCGGAGGTCAAATAAACACTAAAATCTTAGCATGGGGTTGAAGCAAGTGTCCTTTGCAAGTGTCCTATATAGAGAGGTCGTCCCTATCTCTCAGAGGGTCCCTCATCGGAGGTTCCACTGTACATATACTGTATATACCTCGTAACCACGAGAAGCATCGAAGGTGTATTGTATGCTGGTGTCAAAGAGGGTCAGTTTCCTCGCCACGAGAGCCTGGATGCAGTTCCTCAGTCTGGCAATTGTCTCTCTCTCCTCGCGAGTGATGGCCTGCAGTAGAGAAAAGCCACTCCTGACTCACTTCTCTCTCTCCCTCCCTCTCTCTCTCTCCCTCTCTCTCTCTCTTACATTTTATATGTTGCAGTTTGTTTAGTATGTGGCAGTAGGGCTAAATAAAGAATGATTGTAACAATGGCCCAGTGCTTAGGCATTGCCACATTCCGCTTTTAATCCACGAGCCTCAATAAAACAACTGGCTTTAAGATAACTTCTAAGACTAAGATAATTACTGCTACGCCAGCGACATAAATCTTTTTATCCTCGCTACTAATAATACTCACATTCCCAAGCCTCCTCACACAAGCTCTCTAATATCTTACAATGTCTTTCTCACGAGTGGTGTCGGGTTCATCTCTGGGGTTGAGCAATATCTGGTCCTCTTGGTCCACCTCCATCGAACTGATCCACACATACCCATTGTTCCCTGTCATCACCCACACACACACACACAAATATCCATTATAGCAGCAAATATTTTCAATTCGGTAACAAATGATGTCACTCAGCGTGCCCCACAATGGTGTTTGCTAGAAAATATATATTCTCAACCGTGAAATTTGGGTTTGTGAAGGCTTTCTCCCACAAAAGTGTTCCACAACATGTATTATCATATAGGGTCAGTATTATAATAGAACAGTTGTATATACAATATAATACGTCATACCAATAATGACACTGGCCCCACAGAGCATGTTGTGGAAGTGGTTCTTGCAGCGTTTCACCAGTGACGGAGGCACCGTAATGAGACAGCCCTTCTTCAACTGTAGATACGTAATCACCAACAGAGAGAGAGAGGGAAAAAACTATTTCCTTTTCTCTAGCACTATAGTACCAGTATAATATACCTTCCCATATTTCAAGCTGCGGGTGTGAAGGGACAGCGATCCATCAGAGAACACCTGTTGAACCTCAGCCTGTGTGTGCGTGTGCGTGTGTGTGTGTGTGTGTAAGTACGGGTTGGAGAATAAAAGATTAAACAAGGGTCATGGAGTTCTGCAGTTGCAGAGATTCAGATTGTTCTGCATGCTTTAGTTTGCACTGGGTTTGTCAATGTTTCCCGAGTAAGTGGTGGAGCTAACCAAGGCAGGCTGGGGGGACAGGAGGAAGAGGGACAGGCAATATGGAAATTGTTGGTGTGAGTTGATGCTTATACATACTCACACTGATGAGGTCTCCTTCAGTGAAATACGTTCTCATCATTAGTTCGTCCTGAGCTGACCTTCTTCGCTGAGGAAACAGACAGAGAAAAGGGACTGGAAGTTAGAGTGTGTGTGTGTGTATGTGAGGGGGAAAGAAATTCAGAGAACAAAAGTGTGGTACAAGTGGCGACCGACTCACCAGGACACCTCCGGGGAGGTTGATGGAGGAGAGGAGGAGAACCGATTCCAGTCGAGAGAATGTGTCCACCTTCCACCTCTTCTGTTGGACCTCCACGATCCTCCCCACCACCACGTCACCCACCTCCCCTGCATACCTGTGAACGCCCACTCCTTAATGTTAGGCTCACAATATCTCACACAGGCTAGCAATGAAACACACGTGAGGCACGCTGCGTCCGTCGCGTGCTGGATTGAATCAATTTCCATATCGTGGCATAATGCACCAGTGCAACGATTGTGAACCACGCTTAACTCACACATAATAACTATGGGGTAATAATCTAACCGTGATTGCAGGGGTCGGACGGATATAAGCCTGTTGATCCTCTGTACGACGCCAGCAACCGACGCTACGAGCTTTCCGTCGTCGGAATGGTACGTACCGTGGCCCCTGCGTGCAAGGCACCGTCCATTGGTTGAAGTGTGAGCTCGATAATGTATGTGTACGTACCTCATGAACCCAGTGTCGGTCGTTATGACATCCCCGGGAGCCACTAGGTGAAGCGTCTCCATCGCCCTGAACTGTGACCTACCACACGTGGGTCACCGGGTTCGTGCCGTAAATATTCTGCGCGTTCTAATTGATCGCGGTCGCGGTGTGGGGAAAGAAATATTGGAAGCGGTTGGAAGGAAGAGATGGACTTCTCCAAGTTTTCAGACAAGGATTTCGACGCCAAAGAGTGGGTAAATGGAGCTCTTCGTTCCCACAAGGATGCACGCATATCCATAGACGTAAGGGCAATGGCTCATTTCGCTGCAAATCTGAACGAACTCTTTCTTTCAGGCGCACGCCTCGACACTAGTAATGAAGCTCCAGCTTTTTATTCAGGTGAGGCTGCCTCCTGATCCTATGTATAGAGCAGCTCAGCGTTTAATTTTCCCTCGCTGAATGCATGGTCGGCAGGAGGTCAACAAGTCGCTGGAGGAAACCAGCCTGCAAGTTGTGCAGAACTTACCGAGGTGAGCAGAGTTTGCACGGAGTACATACCTTATGCAGTAATACTAGTCTGTATAATATATGCATGTGAGTGCGAAGGAGCAAGGTGCGTGTGGTGTTAAGCTTGATCGCATAATGTTTGTATTAATGACGTGTTGTAATTTCCAAGTAGGCCCATTGTTTTATGAGTCGGTGGACATTGTGCTAATGGGGGGCGGAGCATTTTGTGTAACGTGATGTTCTGCAATCTGATTGGGCTGCAAAAATACTATACTCTGCATCTATTGTACACATTTGCCTGAATGTATAAACTTCTGTAAAGCAGGAAGAAAGGAGAGGGAATTAAAAAAAGGATGGGGGAATAAAATAAAAAAGGAGGAGGAATTGTACGTAAAAAGGAGGGGGGGATAAGGTAAACCCCCTGCTTCCCTGCTTTAGCTAAAACCCTGATCAGGATACGAATAGGACAAATCGTGATCAAGCTAGCTTGACACCAGACAACAGACCACTTAGAGTGTGGCTCTGCGTGAATAGCTAGTAATAGAGGTTACGTTCCACAGAGTGATGAGAGATGTCGAGGCGGTGAGACAAGAGGCGACTCTGCTCAAGGAACAGATGACCACCGTCAAAGAAGACATCAAGAAGGTCAGGCTCTTTACCTGTTTTTATGATAATAGCATTATGTGATGATGATGTCATTGCATTCTGTGATGATGATGTCATGTGGGTGTAGGTAGAACGAGAGACGGCACAGTCGATGCAGAGGCTGGTAGAACTGGACTCGATGAAAACTCGGATGCTGGAATCTCAGAACGCACTGCAGGTAAATGAGTAACCTCCAATCTTCGACCTTTGCTGGTACAGCTCAGTGATATGTCTCTGGTCCTCTTGTAAGGAGGCAGACAACTGGACCACTCTGTCAGCTGACGTGGACGACGTATTTGCATCTCAAGACATTCACAAGGTAATAAAGCTGACACGACGTTGATTAAACGATTAATTACAGAATTTCCGTCCAAAAATAATTCGTTCACATTACATGTATATACAGCAGAACCTCTCTGGATAGAGGAAACCCCTGTGTATTATTCCACCGCTAAATGATCATGGTCCGAGCATGTCGTTGATTTTTAGGATTCACCACAATATAGCCAAAACAATCGTCAAGATACAAATTCTCTTCTTATATTACATGATTGTGCAGATTGGCGAGAAGCTGGCCGGGATGCAGCAGAGCTTGGTATGTACAACATGTTCCCTTAAAACCCTTTGGACGCCATGGGTATCTCCTTTAATAAGCAGAAATTGATGCATAACATATTAACACCTAGTATTATAGCCATAAATTCTTATGGACTTATGGAGGCTGTGGGCATATATATATGCCCATGGCTTGCTAAGGGTTAAGAAAAACTGAACAGCCGGTATATATACATTAGCTGTGAGTCTTCTCCTGTCTCCTCGTCTGATAGAACGTGCTTCACGACGTCCCCTGACTACGAGCAGAGGAAGAAACTGCTGGAGAGCCTCAAAAACAAACTGGAGGCTCTGCTATCTCCTCGTCTCGTCGCCGCCCTCAGCAGTCACAACCTCGGTCCGTTCTCCCACTGCATAATGATCTCTCTGTTGATGTACATACATAGAGTAGAACCCCTCTAATCAGGATACCAATGGGACAAGAGAATGTGTCCTTTGTATTAGTGAAGTGTCTTTATTGCAAGAACTGTTCTTGGGAAGGAAAAATGTGTCCGTAATAGAGAGGTATCCTTAATTCAGGGGTTATATTGCATGCAAGAACTGTTCATTGGAAGAAGAAAAAGGACCTTAATAGAGAGGTGTCCTCATTTCAGGGGTGCCTTTAGAGAGAAGGGCTCTGCTGTATTCACCTCCATTTCCATTGCAGAGGAGGCGCAGGAGTATGGGAAGATGTTCACCAGCATCGAACGCTATTCGCAGCTCAGAAACTATTTCATCGGCTGCCACAAAGTAAGTAACGCTTTGGTTGAGCATTCATCTAAGCCCGGTTAGCTCAGTCGGTAGAGCATGGGACTCTTAATCCCAGGGTCGTGGGTTCGAGCCCCACATCGGGCGACTTTTTACAGATTTTTTTACCTATTTTCGTTTTCTATAGACAGCTCTAGTGGAGATTTGGACGTCGCTCCATGACCCTGCGAAATCACTGATGAGTTACCTGCCTTCTTTTTACGACGAACTTCTCTCTCGCTGGCACTCGGAGGTGAACTAGACACCCACGAAACTGTGCCACTCTCGTTCATAGTGTGTGCCACTCTCGTTCATAGGGTGTGCCACTCTCGTTCATAGTGTGTGCCACTCTCGTGAATAGTGTGTGGCACTCTCGTTCATAGTGTGTGCCACTCTCGTTCATAGTGTGTGCCACTCTCGTTCATAGTGTGTGCCACTCTCGTTCATAGTGTGTGCCACTCTCGTGAATAGTGTGTGCCACTCTCGTGAATATTGCATGTTGTGTGCCCTGTTTAAGTATAATAATGCAGTTTGTGTGTATGGTTAGTTAAAGGGATGTGTATTTGCAGTTCATTCTTTCTTACTGCTTGGCTAATATGCAATAGAATATCATTCTTCTTCCTTACCATAATAATTATACTTGGCTAATGTGCATTACACATTATGTTACAAGGGGATGTGATGGTTGATTCTTTCCTCTTACTACTCGGGTAATGTGTAATTTAAGGGATGTTTTTTCTCTCTCTCTCACCTATCTTGAGTGGACCTCTTTCTCGTTCTCCTTCTCTCGCAGTACACGTGGTGTTCCCAGGTGTTCAGCGACCCCCTGGATCTGCTGAGTCAGCTATTCTCCGGTGCCCTGGAGTCACTGGAGTCCCAGATATCTCGCTGCCTCCAGGCCTCTCTCCAATCATCCTCTCTCTCCACCCTCACTGATGCTAGACAGGTCCACCACAATAAGTTATGATAATAATTGAAGGGGTCAGAGTCAGAGTGAGCCAACCCTCAATATACAACTCTTGCCGGTTTTCCTTCAAATATGTTCTAAATGTCCTTATAGAACAAACCGGCAAGAGTTGTATATTGAGGGTTGGCTCACTCTGGCTCTGACCCCTTCTATTATAGTAGAATGCAAATTAGAAATTACACTAAAGAGTGAAAAATCGAACATTGCGTACGTGTAATATAATGTTACAAATCCATTTTGTCACTGCGAAATTAACACCACCTGAAATATTTTACCTTTTTTACCTGCTACATACAGCAAGCTCTGAAGTTTGTGAAAGGACTGGAGAAAATGATCTCAGAAGTTCCCAGTGAGTATATACCATGCAAATGTCGCTAGCATAATAGTGATTACATCACTCAGCCAGCCTGGTTAGCTCAGTCGGTAGAGCATGGGACTCTTAATCCCAGGGTCGTGGGTTCGAGCCCCACATCGGGCGACTTTTTATTTCGTCCCTCTTCGCGTCTATCTTTTTTTTGTCCTCTTAACCTCTTTTTCTTCAGTGCCTTCCCCTCCTCTTCCTTCTCTTTTCTCGCTCGTGGAGGCCGTCCACGCTCCGTTCTGCCAGCTCCTGGTCCGATACCCAAACCTGGAGCAGCAGTCCCTCACTCACACCCTCAAAGACATGCAGCTGGTGAGCAATGATACACAACCACTGTTATAAGGAAACTTTTCTGGAGAGCAAAAAACCTTTTGCGATTCGGTAATGTTTCGCGGATTGCCCGCCCTTCAGTGCAAATGTTCCTACCCATGAAATTTCACAAAAAGCAGACAGTTCAGAACCTGCGACATTCGCAATAGGTTTTTCACTTTCAGTTTTCTCCACTATAGAGCATAAACACACACAGATGCGCAAACACTCTCTCTCTCTCTATCTCTCTCTCTCTTCTCTCTTCTTTCTAAAGTATACAGCAGCTCCAGAAGACACGGTGTCTTCTCTCTCCTCGTCCATTCCGAAAGTGCTCCACTCTGCAGCCCAGGCTCTGGAGAGGTGTGTTCAACTGACTGAGGGCTGGGGTACGGCTGGACTAGTTAGAGCACTGGAGGTACGTATGATGAGTACAGACAATAATGTGACACTATAGAGTGTCCATATTGCCACCTCCAATATTTACACGAATGGGACAGAATAAAGTGTCCATATTAGTGAGGCGTCCCTTGAAAAAACTGTTCTTTGGGACAAAGAAATGGTGTCCTTATTGGAGAGGTGTCTTCATTTCAGCGATGTCCTTAGAAGAAGCTCCATTGCCGCACATAACCACTGCTTGGCTGAACCTCTACCACACCTCTCTCTCTCCCTCCGTCCTGTCCTCCCTTGGTTTCAGGCGTTCTTCACTCAGTACCTGTCGAAGTTGTCGTCCACTGTCAACAGTCTGCGTGGGTCGTGTGGACTGGGCACTAGGGCTGGAGGAGGAGGAGCCTCGCGGGGAGAGGACTGGGCATATCTGCAAGTGGCTTTCGCCCTCATCCAGTGTTGTGGTGAGTCAAGTAGCAGTGTCTACACTTTACATCTGCAACCTGGGGTTTGTTTCTAAACTTGGGATGGGTGCACAGCTGTATGCGTCCACACCTACATACGTTACAAGTCTTTTCTGCTAAAGAGGCTCAATTCTATTATGTATAATAGGTACTGTATGTAGTGGAGGTATTGGGCATTGGGTCAATCCGTGACTTTTGTGCAAATTTCGCAAGTTTTAATGTGTTACTGTCAGTCGATTGCGTTTTGCAATACTAGAGATTACTAGAGAATGTGCAAGAAGTATTGCAGTGAAATTACTAGAGATTACTAAGAAGTATTGCAGTGAAATTACTGGAGATTACTAGAGAATGTGCAAGAAGTATTGCAGTGAAATTACTAGAATATGCATGGAAGTATTATTAGAGACACAAGACTTTTCTTGCAAAACTGAGAATGTTTTTGTCTGTAGGAGAACTACTTCTTCGAAGCGAGGGGCTCAATATGCAGGTGAGCGACTGTCTCTCGTCGCGAGCAGCTAGTCTGACAAGTCCGGCAGACCAGTCAAACCCGTTTGGCCTGTACGACTACCTGTTAGTCTACCATCCCGAGGAGCACACGGCCACCATGGAACTACTGACTGCAGTTGAGAAAGGTTTGATATACCATTCGGTGGGAAACATTAGGAGAGAAAATTTTCTCATTTCGATTGTAAAAAGGCGAATTTTTTTGTAGAATAATCTCCCGGACTGCTGGTTGTCCAATAATACTAGTGTGCCTGCCCATATACGATAAAAGTTTTTCGGTTGGCGAAATTCGTTAAATTTATACCTCAAGTTTGAGTCACGAAATCCTGCTGGGCAGTATATTTTCCATTGTTCTTAGCTCGTAACCCACGTTCATAACCTGTAGCATACTATATATGCATTGGGTAACAAGCAACAAATTTCGTGACTCAAAACTTAGTCTTTAATGAAGTAACAAAGTCATGTTCACACTATACCACATTGTCTGAAGATTTGTGTCTGTATGTGGTAGAGCGCTCGCCTAGACTGCAGAGTGTCGTGGGTTCGAATCCCACCCAGGGCAGCTCTTTATTTTTCCTTGGAAAAAAAGAGCTGTCTTGGGTGTAGTTGACTTGTTTGTTGTGCCTTTGCCTTTCTATATGTACCTCACAGTTTTCACATGCACTAGGAGGGAGTGGTGGACACCAACTTCTGGTGAGAACCAACAAACTCATCCACTCACTCAACGCCCAGGCCCACACATTCGCCTTTGATCTCCTATTCCTCAAACTGAAACAGAAACTCTCCAACTTCCCAAAACTAAAGGTATTATGTAACGGTATAGAGGTGGAAAAGTTTCAAGAGGACAAGTGGATTTAGTGGCAAATACGAATTTTGCAGAGGAAAATTTCGTAATGTAGCTCTAACATTTTGCCGAGAAATCGTTCTACAAACTGTGAAATTCATGCCGATATGCATTTCTAAATTAGCGTAAACAGGTGAAATTTCGCACTAGTGTTTAAAATGTCGTTCTAGGATGTATTACGTGTTTTGTGTTGTGTGTGTGTGTAGGTATGGGAGACAGGGGTGGTGTCTCCACTTGAGAGCCCACGTGCCCTGACAGACGATCTTCCCTCCTTCACCCTCTCTCCTCTACCTTACATCACTGAGGTATATACAGTATGCATTACATAATAGTCACAGCGCAAATCATCACTGGAGAACCTTGTACTATTGGTTTATTATATTTTTGTCCTTTTTGGCAAGGAATTTTAACATTAGCTGCGGTGCAAATTTCTACCAAGCACTTTGCACTATTATTTATCTGTATATCTGTCCTTTTGGCAAAGGGTTCTAGCTTTGTATTAACACAACAAACCCTTTACTCCATAATGTTGTTGCTACTTGTTGACCTTTGTGTGTGTGTGTGTGAGTGAGTTTGAGAGTGCGTGACGTATGACCTCTGTGTGTGCAGATTGGTGACTATCTGTTGACGCTACCGCAGCAGCTAGAGCCATTCACGTCCCAGGAATCTCCTGCCCTGAGCGCCGCTCTCAAACAAAGCCATCTACCCTTCCCTCCTACTGATGGTAAGACACTACTTCAAGACTCTATTGTAGCTCCTGTCGATGTACAAGGATCTGTGAGATGTTGAGACTCTACCACTGTTAGTATGCCTGCTTGGTCACCACACATCAGTGAGCTGCATGAATTCTATTTTCAAACCAAACTTGTGGTATCTTAAGAGTTAACGAATGCCACTCAATGGACAATATAATGTAAGCCACTCGCTGTTTCTATGGATAGGAGTGGCAGCTGACGAGCGAGAGGGAGAGGAACACCCCTCTGATGCCTGGCTGGGTGCAGTGGCTCGAGGGACAATGAGCACGTACATGACCAACATCCTCCAGATACCTTCTCTCTCCCAGCAGGCAGCCACTCAGCTAGCAACAGATATATGTGAGACAACCTTTATCGCACAAAAGGCCAACGGTGTATGGATATTGTAATAGGTCCTTGTTGTCTATTGCATGCATGCGTGTTGCATTGAGGTTGCATAAGACTTGTCTCACACAGCAAATTAGTGCTGTGTATGTTGAACTCGTTGCACAATGTTATATACTGTTTGTTGTCTGAAACGAGCACTGTTGATGTTAATGATATTACGTCATGTGTGTTTGTCTGTTCCCCCAGCGTATTTGTGTAATGTGTTGGCTGCTCTGGGTCAGAGTCCAATCAAGCAGCTGACACAGCTGGAGAGCCTCATCAAGGCCACGCGGGATGAGTGAGTGCCGTATCATGTTCTGATAGTGTTATAGGGGTCATGGGTAAGTTCACCCCCCCCACTCTCGTTTTGCTGCAGGTTCATTGGCTTTGAGAAATATGAGACCATTCCAAGGCAGCTCTACCAGGCTATGGCTGGAATAAGAACATGGCATGAGTAAAACTCCTTTTATGATTCACATTTCACTCCCCAACGAGATGCGGTGTAAAAATTTACTGCGCATGCGTACTTTGTGCGCGCGCCGCTCGTTTTACGCGGGTTTTCCGAATCTAAAGAAAGCGAGAGCCCCCGGGGAGAAGCGAGACGGAGAGAGATGCCCGAAAGCAGGAGTCGTTCTCGCAAGAGAAAGGCGGCGACTGCAGCCTCAAAAGCAACCAGTCAAGATGCGGAAAAAGACGCGTCGTCTCAGAGCTCCGCGCACCCGCCCGGAAAGAAGAGCGCTACGTGCCCCGTTTCGGCCCTTCGTCTTCCGCAGCCAAACGAGCCCGCACTGCTGGTTCTGGAGTTGCCTTCTTCTCCTGCTCCCAACCTGTAGCTCCGCAGGCTCCGAGCGGGTCTCGTGTCCGTAGAGCGAGCGACAATGCAACCACTCTCACAACAGAAGGCACCACCACCACCACCAGCAGCCAAGCTGGAGACAGTACTGAAGTAACGGTGCGTGCAAACAATTCCAGATATCGAACACAGATATTATTTATTCACGACTCTAGGTTGAAAAGACCACAACTAAAGATGACCCAAGTCTGTCTGAGCCAGCCACTGGCGAGTTACCAGTGCAGCATGATAACTCGGTTGGTGAAGGCATTTCTGAAAAGCTTGGTGAAGATTTGGACACACAGATGCAGGCGACTGCAACCATGGGGAGTATTCCTGGCTCATTCCTTACCCAGTCTCTCCCTCCGGCCCCTAAATCTAGAACAACAATTACAACCTCCTCTATCTTCTGCACGGCCTCCTTGTCCCCCCTCACCTACTTCTGTAGGACCTCTTTCCCCGACGCCTGTAGAAGACACTCCCGGTGAAGCTGTGAGAGGGGTGACTAATGAAGGAATGAACCTTGACCTCCTGGATCCTCTGGAATGCAATGAAGATGAAGAGGAGACAACGAAGGACGCTGGAAATGACTCAGTAGAAAGCACGCAGATGGTGGAGATCAATGAAGATGGTACTGCTCTGTGTGGTGATGAAATCAGTCTGCCAGCTCTACTCGCTGACCCACTACAGGACACACACCTCCTTTCCCCCATCTCCTCACACCCTCACCCCCCACAGGACACACTCCACACCTCTTCACACTCCCCCATCCTCACCCACTATTACCCTACACCCCAATCTCCCTCAACAGTTGGAAGGAGGGTCCTCCGTTCCCGAAATGGCACTTAGTCCGTGTCAATCTCTCTACAATGAACTTGAGAACGGAGGTGATGGTGGATCTGGGAAGAGGGTGAAGGGTGTGATGTGTGATGTGGGGGAGTGTGGGGAGATGTGGGGGAGGAGTGGAAGATGCAGTGGTGGTAGGTGGAAGCAGTGGAAACCTTCAAGTCTCCACTGACAATAAGGTGAAATCCCCAAAAGCATCGATGGAGGTTTAGCTTCAGGACTAGCTTCCTTAGTAAGAAGCAGTACAGTGGAACTCATCCTTACACAAATAGGGCGGAATAAAGCGGCAAGGTTTCCTTATTTAATAAACTGTTTAGGAGGTGTCACTAGTGTCCTAATATCAAGAGTGTCCTCAGAGAGGGGTTCCACTGTAATCTGGACTATTGGCACGCAGTAGTTCAATGTAATAGAGTCCTCTATATCGGTATGGAATGTGTGAGACCAGTCATGCATGGCAGTTGTCATACCCCCCACACCACACACACACACACACACAGGAGGCCACCCAGGAAGACACGGGGCACAGGGAGGAGGAGGAGGATCTGCTGGCAGTCAGGGAGATGATGGACCTCACAGCTCGTGACCTGCTCGAGAGTCAGCTCCTGGAGGAGGCCACTGTACCCTCCGTCTCCCCACTCGCCACGTCCCATCCTCGCAGGTACGCATAATCAAACACACTTTTGGCGAGTGGCGTGAGTGAGAAAGTTTGGTGGTGTACCATGAGTAAAAACACTTCAACGGTGTTATGAATACCTATTCGAAATAAATCTGCTCAAATGACTAGGTACAGGCTTGCCGCCCACTCTCATGCACGCACGTGTGAAACACACTTTTGGGGAGTATGTATAATACATCAGTGCACAGTTAACACTTAACCAGCCACAGACACATAAATGTGTCCAGAGCCTCCATAAGTCCATAACAATTTATATGTGTGTTATAATACTAGGTGCTAATACCTCATACATCAATTTCTGCTAATTTAAAGACACCCATAGCGTCCAAAGGATTAAAAAATCTGCTCAAACGAACAGGTAAGCTTGCTTTGTTCTGCATTTCAGGTAAGTACACAATCAGGGAACCACTATACTAGTACTGTACATTGAGGTATATTATGATCATGATCTTCATCAGCCACTCGTGTTTGGGACACAGTGTTGTAGGCAGTGTATTTGTGTAATCCCCACTCATTTCCTTTCAATGGGGGAGCCCAGATATAACGAGCCAAATTGAGTGTAACCCTCAATTACC
This sequence comes from Geodia barretti, assembly GCA_030341885.1. Classification (NCBI taxonomy): domain Eukaryota; kingdom Metazoa; phylum Porifera; class Demospongiae; order Tetractinellida; family Geodiidae; genus Geodia; species Geodia barretti. The sequence goes on from CASHTH010001979.1 coordinate 44,697, forward strand.
ATCTTCCCAACGTATTTCGAGTGGTATTTGGGACACGTAAGAGTTATGCCGTTCTCCTTTTGTTGAATCAACCTTCGCTTCATACATGGCAATGGAATTCTGATGGCCTGTTTGCGAGGGATTTACACAATCGCATACTCTATCACAAATATTTCTGTTGTGTGAACAATGGCCAGTAATTATTGTAGAGTGCATTATAATATCTCAGTAGCTGTGTATGTGTCTGTGAGATGGTCACTGTGTATGACACATGGTCGTTTGAAATTCGAGCTGAAAACAAGCGTGGGGGTGACGGGACCGTTCGGTAATGAGAATCTCTCCCTATTGCGCGCGCTGCATGCCTGCACGCATTAGCCTCCAATGACCTGAAACCAGTGCAATGGACCTGCGCTGCTGTGAGAAACTGCAAATTAGGAGCCTCTCATTCATGTCTGTAGTATTCGGGCATGGCACAATCACCACTTAAACTGCTTAGATACACTGCCCATTGTTTGGAAACACATTGTTTCTATTGTAGATGCGATGATAAAAACAATGGGCTGTGCGGTATGCAACCAGTCCTGTACCAAATACTCAACCACAAAAGTGGATCAATGTATCATCACGCACACACATGCACACACACACATCGCATTGTGCGCAGAGAGAGAGTTGAAGAAGCAGAGAGTGCAGTTGTAGCTGAAGGGTCTAACGTACTGCGTGGACTAATAGACGAACTCTCCTCACTCAAGTGAGTATAATAAATACACACCCCCATTTTAAGGGCTATTAGTGAAACTCTCTTGCCAAAAACTGACCTGCCACACCTTCTTTTCATTTGTCTAATTTAGACATACATGGCTATTATAAATGAGCAAGGGCTACCCACATTAGCCGTGTTCCCAGCCCTTTCCCTGTCAGAAAATCCTGGGAACGACCTAACCCGGTTGTAGTGGGGTTAATTTACCTATCCCACTTCTCATTACCTCCACCTCAGGCCACTTATTAAATTCGTTTTTAGAATTTCGTGGTTCCGTGTGCGTAGCACTCTCCGTGAAACCATCTGAGCTATATAGAGCGACTGTAATTCCTATCAATATGCAATAAACGGTCAGGGGTTCACTAGCAACAATGTTGTGGAAGAACATGTTGAACTCGACCCTCAAACTTTCAAGTCTGATTAAGGACCTCTGATTAAGGAGCCTTCTCCCATCAGTTGTATGTGTACTACTGTATTCTACGTGTGTGTGTGTGTGTGTGTGTGTGTGTAGTCGGTACGTGCTGGCATGCAAGAGAGAGTTGGAGGCCCAGCGGAGGCGAAGGGCTGCCTGGATAAGATCCCAGTCAGTTCACAGAGGAAGGTGAGGAGGACACACCACGTGTACTATCAAATTCTGCTTCCTCATTCAACAAGCTGTGACACCAGTACAATGGTCTACTGTATATATATACATACACAATCACTGTGCTGTGTGTAATGCATTGTTTCTCACTATGTGATGGTTGTAATTGGCTCACACACACACACAGTGTGTGTGACACCCCCCAGCTCTGTATCGGTCCTTTGTGTGTGTGTGTGTGGTGTGCAACTGTCAAATTTGTATACACCAAAGTAGTGCTATGATATCAACACATAGTCGATATACACGGCAGTAGATACAGCAAGGACGCATTGGCTGGGAGAGAAGAGCAAACACAGCACACAATGTCCTGAGTCTTGGCTTGAGCAGAGCACCCAGAAATGTAGGGCTTAATGGGACAGCCCTTTGATGTTGGCCCGAGGAATGTTGATAACATTCCTTGCCGGCACACAAGGCGCAGTGATAAAGAGCTGTGCTACCAAACAAGCCCAATGGTGTGGTGGTTATGGTCATTATTGATGAATGATTGGAGAGTTATATACAGCAAACACAAGAAAACAGAATAGAGTGTGCTGGATAGAGTGTGCTGGTTACAGGGCTCTTCAGCTGAGAATATCGAAATCGTCTCTCTGTAAAACAGGGGGGGGGAAAGCTCATGCTGAGATAGACTCACTCATACATGTTGTGTGGTTAGTGGGAAGAATACGACGTGAGTGGTGGCAAAAAGCTCTCGTGAGTGGTGGCAAAAAGCTCTCGACATGAGAACCCACACCGGGCCTCTATGGTGACACTTACGGTGTGGACAGAGGGCCAGAGAGTGGGGACAAAGGTTGTCCCACGTCCCCTACCCCTCTCCCCCTCTCTCCTCTCTCAATCATAGATTCACAACTAGTGAAGGGACAATGGACATAGCTCTGCAACTTGGTTTGCCAATAGTAACCCTTCAGTTCCCAATACAATAGACCACAATGGAGGATGTACAGTATATAAAACAAGGGGAAGCTAGTCATGGGAAAATAGTGCCGGAAAAGGTCTTATGAGGAGACCTCAAACAAGCATAAAAAGCCACATGACCACAGGCACTACTTCTCACAGTGTTCTGCATACTGGTCCATTGGAGTCCTAAAACAAGAGGGTTCTCTACATGTGAAGCATGCAAGATTTGCACACACACACACAATACGTTTATACAGCAACAATGCCACTACTTGAGATGGGCCAATGTCATGGATGTGTTAACTCAGCCCAAGTATGTCAATGGCATTATTCCCATCTAATCTTGGAGGTAGATAGACTCAACTAAAATAATTTTCAATCAACACCATTATAAAGAAGTCCATGCTCCAGATACCTCTCCCACCTATAACAACCTTTTGTCTACCAAGACATATCAGATTGTATCTCGTATACAGTTATGATATGCACAGACAAAAGGGTAGAGAGAAACAACCGAATCACGATCATATCAATTTACCTCTTCGTTGTACTCGAGAACATGTTTCCTGATTTTAGAAGTGTCCGTCCACGTCACGAAGTCCTCCATGTTCCTTGCGTGTGTACGTAGGCGAAAGTAACCAGGTCGTTTGTATGCAAACACACCAATATGCACCCTCCATATACACCTCCCTACGGCATGCCTGCGTTTTATTAGTCGTCCCCACCTTTGACCCAAAGGGCTTTTTAGAGCCACGCGGGCACATATCACAGCAGTAGAGAGAGGGTTGTGAAGGCAAACATTGCAGTATCAGGTCCAACATTGGCCTTGATGCAACACACTACGAGCAGTGCTGTTCTACCAGCCCACCACCCCTAATGTGCATGCCTCAAGCATCACCACCACATGCAGACTCAGCCGGTAGCTATTACACTCACAGTGAGTAGCACAGTTGATAGAGCCCGGCTTTGCTGTGGGCAAAAGGTATACAGGGCCAAGGGTTTTTGTACTTATAGTACGGTTGCCTCAGTTACAGTCCACAGACTTCAGAGTAGCCAATTCATCAAATAACCTCTCATTATCGCAGGAGTATCCCCCCCGACAATGAATATCGTTATTAATCGCCTAGGACGCGGAGCCCTCACAGGTCCACGGAACTGGTCTTGGAAGCTGCAAGCGTACGGCTGAGACCACAAGTCAGTTTGCATTCAGGAGGCCTGGGACTGGGGTCTAGGTGGGTATGTCACCGTTCTTTGGAGTGAGTTACACCACTCTTCTCAGGCCCGCCCCATTGAGTGTATTGTGTGTGTGGACGTTGGGCCATCAATGGGAGCCAAATGGGACCTCATTCCCAGCCTCTCCCCCTCGCGGCTTCTATGGCCGTCTCACGAGTAACAGAGAGAGGAGAGATGAGGGAAGAACAGAGGTACGAGAGGGAAGCACTCTTGCTATGTCAGGACGACTTCTCCATCGTGTCGCTATATGCACTCTCCCTCGTGCGCTATCTGCCCTTCACCATCTTTCCTCTCTCTGTCCTTCCTCCCTCTTTCTCTCTCGCTTCCTCCTCCCTCTTTCCTCTCTTTCCTTCCTCCCTCTTCTCTCTCTCTTTCCTTCCTCCCTCTTTCTCTCTCCTTCCCTCCTTCCTCCCTCTTTCTCTCTCTGTCCTCCCTCCTCTTCTCTCTCTTTCCTCCTCCCTCTTTCTCCTCTCTTCCTCCTCCTCTTTCTCGTCTCTTCCTGCCCTCTTCTCTCTCTTTCTCCCCCCTCCTTCTTCTCTCTCTTCTCCCTCCCTGCTTTCTCCTCTCCTTCCTCCCTCTTTCTCTCGTCCCTCTCTTGCCTCTCCTTTCCTCCTCCCTTTCTCTCTCTTCCTTCCTCCCTCTTTCTCTCTCTTTCCTCCCTCCCTCTTTCTCTCTTCCTCCCTCCCCTCGTTCTCTCTCTTTCCTTCTCCTCCCTCTTTCTCTCTCTTTCCTCCCTCCCTCCTTCTCTTTCTTGCTGAGTTGCTTTCGTCTAGCGTGTGTTTTTGCATTGGTGTTCACCTTTGAAAATACGAGGCAGGTGCTTCCCACCCAACATGATTACAGAAACCGAATGCTCCCCACGAAGGAAATGGAGTTTTGACAGCTCTAACCACCACCACCACTCGGTAGGTAGATAATTATATACACAACATGTGGTTACTAGCACGAAACCCCAGATTCATATTATAACTGCGGAAAATAAGCCCCTCCGGTGCCATACCATGAAATCTTACCCTCTTGTGTGTGTACATTTGGTGGGCACTCATGTGTGTGTGTGTGTGTGTAGAAGAGGACCCTGCTGTGGACGTAGAGTAATAATCAATTACCTTGTGACGAGGAAGGCTGGATCAGTGACAACTTCCGGACCAACTCTGATATCTGGTAGTGGTTAAGAAAATCGACCCCCTATCTCCTCTCTCCCCCCTCCCCCTTCCGAGAACAAAAACCCTAGCCCATGTTTTTATACGCACACACACACACACACACACATGCACGTACAGCACAGTTACAAAGTTGTATATATCCCACACAGCACTCTACAGTCAAAATCATGGTTATGCTGTCTCAGGTGAAAACATGCAGTAGTGGTACTAGCGATTACTCAGACCCTGTTGTAACACACTTAATTCCTGGGGTAAACATGTGCTAAACACGCACCTTATCCCGCACCTTATCCCTCGGTGTACACACCTGCTACTCAAAACAGGCATAACTGGAAACCACTCCAGCGGAACAGGTATTTGCTGGAGCCCAGCGGGACAGTGGCATTGGGTATACGCAGACCATTAACACCCCACCCTGAACCCTGAGTAATGTGCTAATCAGGAGTGTGTGGGGAAGCAGAGTCTTGATTCGTGCTGGACGTGGAAAGACAAGGTTGTTTTGGTGTCCCTTCCTACTAATTGGACACATGTTCTGAGGCCCACTATGTCCTCTGTCAGCAATAATAAGACTACATTAGCTTACGAAAAAGCCATAAATAACATCACATAACAATAAGACTAGACTTGGCAATATCATTCATAAAGAGAGCAGACCGACTATGTAAACTCCACACACACAAAGGTTCACTTGCCATGGCTATATACACTGATAAGATTCATAACGAGCAACGTATGTTGGTCCAGGAAGCAAGAGAGAGTACTACAAGTCCTGGTCATTGTGCCACCAGCAAACGTACGTACAGTGTGCAGGCACACTTGTGTTGCGCACTTGTGTTGTACATGTTTCTAGGTGTCCTGCTTGTGCAGGTTGTTAAAACTGTGGCCTCCACCAGTAAGTGCCAGGGACAGTTAGCGGGGGAACTTCAAGGAACTCCTGTCAAATAAAAATATAGCGCACATTCTAAAATTATCTACACGGAAGGAGTGATAGGATACGGCCTTGTTCCACAAATTTGGAGGCATCGCTGACCCTCTGCGCCATGTGCAGCTTTACCATCACAACTGGTAGTCTACGTCTTGGGGGAAAGAGGGAGAAGGGGGAGGAGGGAGGAGGAGGGAGGGGGAAAAGGAGATTAAGGGGTGGGCACAAAAAACAGCCGAGTATTAATTGGCGAGTGAAGTGAACCTGGCTAGTCGTCTGAATGCGGGATTTTCCATATACTGTACGATTCGTCGGCCGATGCACATACCGTAATGATTATAAATACGCGTGAAACGTGCAAAAATCAAACATCAACCTTCTAGTGCGAGCAAGCTGACGAAATTCTAGTGTAAACCTAACCGGCTCTACAGCGATGTACATGTGCATATGATCGTGTACCGCTATGAATAGGAAACGGTACGCCGGGCCATGAAACACTTGTAGCTACTGCTGTACACGGCCCATTGTAGTCGGCGCCCTAGCCCCGTTGACTGCTGACACACAAGATGAACATCGATGGAATTCCTCAATAATGTCTCCATATACTTGGCATGCATCGCCGGCCACACTATGTGACTAATAACAAGTAGTACTGTTATAGCAGAGTGCACAAAGACCAGCACACACATCAAACGTGTCACCATGTGACACCAGCCGCCCACAAACTGCTGGAAATAATTCGGTCAAAGGCTCATAAAACCACCGTCAGTCCTACGGAGAATGTGCAGCAAATCCTGATTCCCACGTCTCATTTTATTGCTCCTCCAGAACGGGATGGATTTCAAAGTAACTAGTATGTGATTTGGGTATAATTGTACTGGCAATTGGGTGGAAGTGGGAGAGAGAGAGAGAGGAGAGAGAGAGAGAGAGAGAGAGAGGAGAGGCCTCCTCCACCCCACACAAGACAATATGTGCATTAACACCTGAGAAACAAGGCTTATAAACCAGACCCAGCTAGCTACCAATGGTGGGGTGTATAGAGAGGCAGGTAGAGAGGGAAGGTTGGAAGGTGTAAGGGAAGGAGATACGCCCGACAAACAAAGCTATAAAAAAACAGAACTGACGAATGAAGCTGTGACGCATTCAAAACAGCATTCTTGAGGTGCTGACATGTCAGTTAGAGTTCCCTACCTGCAGAAGTGAGAGGTATTGACTTTCTCACACAGTGCCAGACTCTTTCGTGTCGGAATGAGGCTCATGGAATACCTGCATGTTCACACACACAAATCATCGATTACAATTGCCATACATGAAAGAAGCCAGTGGTACACGTACAACAAATGTCTCGTGTTCAATACACGCGCGTCATCATCCCCCATCATCAAACAGATCCTATTGCCACAATTGAGCCCCTATATTATTATTACCCTTGAAACGATTGACCGTCTAACAATATAAAGTCATACTCATTAGCGCTTCCCAAGGAGCACCCTGTTGATAAATTAGGGCGCTCTCCAGTGCTTTAAACGACTCTCTACATAGTGACCAAACAAATCAGGACATCTGACTGATCAGGACACTTTCCATTGTCAGAATTAACCCTACGATGCTCTGTATTGGAACTGAGATCCATATATGCACCGCAGACACCATCAGGACACGCGGGGAGCCAGGAGATATCAACAATCACGATCATTTTTCTGGCGCAGTGGGTGACCAGATCAAAGTCAGGGGAGGGATACTCAGTCTGGGGAAAGGGCAAATCGCTGGCCTTTGATCCCACTAGTACATCGTGTACACATGAATGAGGGGTACATAAACTCTATTTCTTTGTTGTCAGCCGTGCATATATATCAAGACAACTTTACAGTAGGGTGTTTGGTCTTCAGCGCTGCAGTCTGTGTTAGGTCCGGCAGTCCAGCTTACAGTTTCTCCAGAAGTTGTGTAGTGACTTGGTTGCGGTACGGGTCCTTTGGGTCCAGCTCTTTGATCTTGTTGGCGAGCGATTTCACCATCCCGGAGAGCTTGTTATACCTGTGGGGTGAAACTCTCGGGTAGTTTTTTTGCGCTGCCCGGCTGGTCTCACTTTGTATAGTCGTCCCGCCGCTGTATGTGGTAGCGTCTGAGTATTCTGGCCTCCCGAACATTACTGTCGCTCTTCCACGATATAAAGTCGACCTTTTTCAGAAGCTTTCGCTCGTGGAACTTCAACTTTCGCACCATCTTTGAGTACCACGCGCAGTGAGAAAGGAGTTAAAATTTCGCTTCCGGGTCCTCAACCCCCGTTACGTTATTTCCGTCGCGGCGATCGGTAGCTTGATTAGTTTGCGACCCACCCCAAAAAGCGTTACTTTTGTCGGGAGTTTTTCGTGTACAAGTAGTGGTAAACTCTCCACTATACAGTTAGTGATCAGTTTAGTATAAAGTCTTTCTAGTTGTGGACAAAGATTGGGAGAGAGACCGACACGGACCTGTCGCAATGTGCCGTCGTGCGTCAATCTCCGGCAGCGTGTTGTCGGCGGCACTTCTACTCCTTACGCTCCTCTCTGCCGCTTCTCTCGGCGCTGGAGAAGGTGCGTACACATATCTGCGTCTATGCAGACAGAGCGAGTGTAGTCTACGTGAGCCAAACCAGCGGAATTCTGAATCGGTGGCCGTTTTTGGACCATTACGAACGGCCGATGCGATGTGTGTGCATGCATTGGACAGTTAGGCGGCACATATCTCCTGTCGGACAGAGTAAAAACTGAGTGCGGAGCTATTATTGCGCCCCCCTGAAAAAGGTGTATCGTGTTGAAGGTTCATGAATAAGCTAGTGAGAAGCTGGCTGTTTTATGTCGGAATGAACTGCTAAAGAGACCGTACCGCTAGTGAGCGCACCACCACACGTAACAAGCCCGCGGCGGCGCGGTCTCAGACGCGCGACCGGCGGGCGGCCTGCCCGGCGGTGTCCGTTCGGCCGGCGTCGCGTGTGTAGGTCTGGCTAGCCAGCCCGAGCTAGCTAACTAGATCCTTTAGCTCCTTCAAGGACAAATACATTTTGGATAAACCCAAGTGCAATACTGCCATTTTGACGGTGACCCTGCATCCTTTTAGCTCACCGCATCCGGCACGTTGTAGAGGAGAGGCAGAGAAGCCCCTACACTAAGTAGCTAGATGTCACCATTTTGATTCTGAAGTATGTAACTTTCAAAACATCTCTCCCTTCGTCACAGAGCTGCCCTGTGACCCTCCCTGTGGCGTGAACGGAGAGTGTGTGGCCTACTTGGGAAACCTCTCTTGCCAGTAAGTTGTGGTCCATCTCCAGCTCTGTTGTCCTACCTCCCTCTTTACGACATGTTGTACTGAGTGTGTCCTATATGATGGCATAGAAGAACGCCAAAAGGCTGCATTTAGCTCCCTTTGACCCACCTCACCCTAGCCCCACCTTCTTGATACCAGGAGGGGTTGTATACCCAGGAAGCTGTCACCTGGGTATATACTGCCTCCAGACAAACTGAATCAGATTGGGAGTGACAGGTGGGGCAAAGGTGGCCCATATTGCAGTCTGTGGCCTGTAGTTATGGTGGACCCTCCCTGAGTCCCACCCAGACAGACTAGCATCTAATTAGTGAACATGGTGATACAGTGAACCCTCTAAAAGGACTATATATGAGGACCCCTCTCTAAAAGGGAAGCCACTTCTCTCTTCCCTAGAACGTTTTGCATGCATTTTAGCTACCTACATCTTATCTCTTGGTGCCCAGAACTCTGTATTGTGTAATATAGGGGTATATACTGTAAAATTATCTGCTTCAGCGGCCATGGCACACTGTCTGTGTACATAGAGTGCACATTGTCTTACATAATGTGTGGATTATTCTATTCTCCTAAAAACCGTGCACTGCTGGGACTGCTGGACTTTATACCGTGCCAAAATGTAACTGAATTGAAATTACACAGCAAAAAGCAACGTACCCTAGAGATTTTAAGAATGAGTGTGTGGATTGACGTTTTCGACTGCGCCCCCGCCCAGTCCAGGGTGTGCCCCCGCCCGGTCCTGTCTCTGGTTCTGTGTCTGTGTGTGTCACAGTAGATGAGAGGGATAAGTGATCAGAGCTGGTAATTATTAATAAGTATCACTTGACGCGTTGCGTGTAACTAGTGTGTACGGGAAATGGATACGCGTATGAAATTTCTAGTTGTGACTGTGTATATGGATATGGGGTTTGTTTCAATTTTTATCTGCCGGGGAGGGGGGGAGGGAGGGATTTATGTGGAGTCGCAAATTTTTGTGCTGGCTATGAAAAAATTTTTTAAGCACCAGGGTATGTAGGTGGATTGAAATGCAATGACAGACCTTTTGTTTCTTGTAGCAATGAAAATATGCTGTTCGTGGGCCAAGGAAACCACTTTTTAAAGGCATATGTGTGAGTGGTGTGGCCAATTTTGGGGTCTTATTGATTGCGGCATGTGCCTGGAGCTAAATGAGGTTTCAATGTCAATTAACGAGTTATGCTTGACAACACAAGTGCTATTAAGATTGCCTTGTGTATTAATTAGCACCAGAAACAACGTAATTGTGTTACGGAAAAAAATTTGAATGTTGTGTCTGACCTTGCTATAGAGGTACATGTGAATGACGATAATTGATACTCCCGTTTTGTCAACTTGGGATTAGGTTAAACCCTTCATATTATACCAAGATGCAGTGTGGTGGGTATAGATATATGGGACTCAACTGCAGCTTAATACTACAGTGGAACCCTAAAGAGGAGATGTCTTCTTTCCCCAAGAACAGTTCTTAATTTAACCCCTGAAATAAGGACACTACAACCGTAAAATGGAGACTTTATTTTGTCCAATTGTGTCTGGATTAGAGTGGTTCAAGTGTATTGCCTCACTCCTGACTGTTGTTAGAAGCCTCAATGCCACACTCATTTCTCCTGCCACACCAGTGTGTATGTGAATCAGCCAGGAGTGCATCTGTCAACTGAGCTCCTTGCTGGTTTCCAGAGGCTAATGTTCCCAACAATGTACACCCAGACACTGCTACACACATCACACCAGAGAGACACTGGCATATTTCCAGCAATTTGCCTTGCATTCCATACATTCCTGGAGCCCTGTAGAGTGTGTTTATCCGTCTGAGTCTGTTTGTCTGTTAAACTACTTAGAACAACCTTGATCATTAGCTGGAAGAATTATAGTCTCGTAATACCAGTTTGTAGGGACTCTGTTTCTATGCCAGTTGTTGCCAGTTGTAGTGTATAGGGAAGGAAGGTAGAGAGAGAATATGCCTGCCATGGCAGACAGCTGGACGACAGCCAATCTCCCACACTCTATATCTCTGTGTGACTATTGAGGGTAATTCTGTAGTCCTCTGAACTACAGTAGGGCCTCTATAACCTGGGTATCAATGGGAGAGAAGATAGTGAAGTGTTCTTATTTCAATGGGTGAATAGCATGCAGTAACTGTTCTTGGGGAAATAATAGGTGTGTCCCCCATTCACCTCATTTCAGGGTGCTGCATCCATAGAAAGAGGGGTTCTGCAGTTACTCTCTCAGCAGTAAACCTGTTTGTGCATCTGTGTGGGGAAGAATCAGTTGCCCTAGCTGGGGCCGGGAGATGCGCTGAGAATAAAATGTGTGCGTGTGTGGCTGCATCTGTTTGTGGGGAGAAGGGTTTCGTAAAGCCTCTCCCTAATCACTCTTCCCTTTCCACCCTCCCGGCCATCTTCCTGTTTCTGACCGAGCTACCTCACTCCATCTGCTTCTTATGCTTAATGGTTTATTCAAGAGTATTTGCTGGTGTTTAGCATGTGCAAAGCTCAGCGTAGCACTGGCACACCGTGTGCAGTTCACATGCATTAAGTGTGCACTTTCACTCCAGTTGCACTATGGACGTGCACACACAATTAAAACGGCCCTAACCACAATTCCAGACGGCTATTCAGTTCCGTGGTCCATCACTTCCCTCCCTCATCAAAGAACGGTCCCACTGCCCTGTACGACCATGTACACGCCGTTAAGCCATCAATACCAATCACTCGTTCGTTCTCTGGTGCATTCTACATTCTGTACGCCACCAAGTAACCGGTCCGTGTCGCCGTACAAGATAAATAATCAGTAGGTCCTTGAGCTAACGTACATCCGTTGGTACTTACCTACGTGTGTTCCTTTACATGGAAACACATTAGGCGTGCCGACGTAACTACAGATCGAGGAATACGTGTAATAGAACATGCTGTAGTAGGAACAGTGACCGAGTACATAGTACTGATGTAGTAGGACTGAGTGCTAATTTGGCGAGGGATACGTTCAGGTGTGTTACGAGGCGGATTATAGTAGTAACGTGTAGTATATCGTGGGGCTATAACGATCTGACGTCATTTTCTGTGCTTGTAAGGGACAGAGTGTGTGTGTGGTGCATAAAGCGCAGTTAAGCGGGCGTTGGTCACGGTTTTGTATAGTGTAGGAGGGTAGGAGTGCGTGTGGTGATTTTCCTAGCCCTGTTGCTGCGTTGTACGTGATGCTCTGGTTGGAGAGAATGGCTCTAGAGTTTCGGCCGTTCCTTTACGCACGAGGCATTGTGTTACCGTGCGATAGGCTCACCTTCCGTCTGGAAGAGCCTCCCGTAGAAAGTGGAGAGGGGGATGGAAATAGCGCTGCCCAAAGTGTGTGTGTGAGGTGGCAACGACCACAGACAGGATTTACTCTAGGGAAATAGAGAGACCAGCTTTTGTGATAGTTTTTAGAACAACTTGGGTCACGCTATTCTTTCCTGACAGAAGCTGGTCTTTCACTTCCTTTTTATATTGCGTGCTTCCATTGAAAATTTTCTGTCGAAAGAGCAGTAATAGACTGACTGTCTTACTAGCCTTCTCACCTGGAAAAGCCTGATTTTTGTCAGGAAACCTCACAGTTTATGATGAAGCCTCAGTGGATGAGTATAACCAGGGAACAGGTGGGGGGTCTGTCTGGGTCTTGCTGAAACCTTCGCCAGATTTATCATGCCTTGTACTGGGAAGGGGTGGTCTTTCTGTCTGATCCCTGGGGCTCCTCTCAGGGGAAGGTTTGGTTTCCTAATAGGTGTATGAGACAATACAATGAGCTGTATATACTTTATATGGTGGTATGGGCTAATCAATGGAGCAGATATACCCACCTGCAGTGGCCATTGTGGGTATTGGCATGTGTGATTCTGGTGAATATTGGAGGCAGGGTAAACAGTTATTAAATCTGGGTCTTAGGGAAAGATGTGTACTTGTTGAAGGGTATATACCCACATGCATAAACACAGGTAGTCCTTTAGTATGCTGAACAAGGATGCGCCTGTATTTTTATACTTTGTGGTACAGTAGTGGTATAATTATATGAGTTGCCTGGTGAAGACTTTCTGGGTGTGTAGAGTGAAGTAGGTAAGTAGGGGGGACATCTGTGCTGGTGGTACATAGTGAGGTACACACAGTTAGTATTGATGCCAGTGTAAGTAAGGGACACCTGTTATGTGTAGTACAGTGGCTAGTGTGGAGATGTGGTAGCTGCTAGGTGAAGTTGTGTATCAGACACAGATGCCGCAGACAGGTCTGAGTGGTTTACATTCCAGCCGGGAGGGGAACAACACTCAGTGGTTTTCGATTATGATTCGATCTGACCAATCATCACGTCTTGTTTTGACTTCCTAGGTGTGGGATAGGAATGGCGGCCAGACTGTTTTTGACCAAAATACGTGAAGTGGTGGGGATGCTTAATATTGTATTCACGAGTTAGGGAGTGACATAAACAGTGGTGTTGTTGTTTGTGTTAATGGCTTTATGGGGTCTGTTCTGAGCATGCTCAGTTTGCAATCTAGCTGTTTGACAAAGGGGAGAGATAGACTTGTGAGTGCGGGGATGGGATGGTAGTAAGCAGTCTTAGCCTTGGTGTTGAATGTGTTCTCATAAGTGAATTTGATATAACTGAATTAGTGTGCATATTTCTCTGCCTATGGCCCCCACGACTGAAGATCTCCGTAACTAGAGGTGGTTTGTGTGTGTGTAGTCAGGGAATGCAGTCTCAGCTCTGTTTTGGGAGGTGTGGGTGGGAGAAAAGGCAGTTTAGTCTCCGCCCCCATTCCCCGGGGATTATCGGACATGTTTGCGTGTGTGTTTGTTTGTTTGCCTTGACTACCACTCCCTCGTTTATAATTAGCATCCGCATATGACGTAATGCATTCAATTAGTGATGTAATGGGGACATTTCGTGCGTGTTTGTTTGTTTTGCCTCCCATCGCTTGACTACCGCTCCCTCGTTTATAATTAGCATCCGCATACGATGTAATGTATTCAATTAGTGATGTAATGGTCGACCCACTACTCCAAAGGGGAGAGGAAGTGTGGCAAAATTGTACATGAGACCAGATCTGCATTCCAACCATGTGGTTTCATCTCCAAGTGACACATTACAGGGAAACCGGGCTGCTTGCACAACAGTGCTATTAAGTGATAGTGTGCTCGGGTTCTTGGAATGTTAATGTTCGTAATGAGTCGTTTAGTACGATACGATGCGATTTTTGAACACTCCATACATTTACTATGCTGACATAACCATTAGTGGGGGAAGAGGGTGGGGGTGTACTAATTTAGCCATTCCGAAAGTGACGCAGAATGACGTGTGTAACGTCGTTTGGCAGTGGCCTGAAATTCTTCCCCCGTTCCTTGTTACCATAACAGTGTATTGTTCCCACATGTGGCCAAAGGCTTGAAGCAATTGTCTCTCATTTTGAGACGCGCCTTTCGGGAAAAGTCGCCAAATGTTTCGTTTTTTCGTTCTCTGCCTGTCCTACTCCCAGCACTGTTAATGTGCCTCCTGGCGCCTTCCTTCTTCCTCTTCCTTTCAATTACACCTCTGCCCCCTCTATCTGAACAATAACAAGTTAACCCTGACCCTAGTACTGCATAGAGTAACGATATCCGGTTATTTTGTACTCTGGACTGTGACTTTTGTGTGATTACAGGATAACTCTAGGACCTATATACCTGCCCACTGTACAACCCTCCTCCCCCATTCCATATGAAACCCCCCCATGCAGTGTACAATATATTGATCCCAGTTCAAATTACGGCCCAATTCCTCCTCTACTTCCCCATCCCTACTCAATTTCCTTAATTAATTAACTCTTTGGACACCGCAGGTATCGGCAGAAAATCACGTATAAAGTGTTAGCGCCTAGCATTGTAACCCACATTTGCAATTTCTTATAGAGGCTCTGGACACATTAATGTTGTGCCACTCAACCCACCAAGGGGGATGTGTCAGTACATAAGGAATGTTACTAAAGATAGAACTTAACAATAGGGCCCAGTGCAAGAATGCAATTAAGTTTCCATTTTCAGTGACAGTGTCTGAATTTAGCACTTACATCACTGCCGCATTCCCTTTGAACCTTCTATTAATGCGCCACTTGCTTTAAAAAGTACGAAAAAATGCAGAATGAAAAGATGTCAGGAGTGGGATTCGAACCCACGCCTACATGAGTAGACTGCGACCTGAACGCAGCAGCGCCTTATCTTTTTCTCCCCACCCCCTCTCACCCTCCTTCTCTCTCTCCCCACTAGATGTATTGGTAACTGGAGTGGTTCAGATTGCTCCGTCTCAATCTGTGAAAAAGACAATCCTTGTCTCAATAATGGGACGTGCTCCTATAACCCGGCGGATCCCTCCCAGTTCCTGTGCTCCTGCAATCTGCCTTACTTTGGGGACACTTGCCAGTACACCACTGAAGGTTAGTGTGCAACGAGAGGGGAGAGAGAGGGAGAGGAGGGAGAGAGGGGGAGAGGGAGGGAGAAAGAAAATACGCTATGGTAAGTATATGCTGCATGAGAGATGAGTGTGTGTGTTTGTGCATACTGTTTCTGCAGCACAACAGATGTGTATGCTAAGTGTCTAGAACTTTTAGCATGGTGGGTGGAGGAAGGGAGGGGTTAATAGTGGAATGCAGTGATTAATGTTCCCTGAGATGCCTTTGCCTTTAGTGGAGGCATGGTGGTAGCTTAGTGAGTGTCAGGACCTTATAGCTTAGTGGTGTCACATGACATCCTAGCGCTGTTCCTTCTTTGTAGGTTCACTCTTTGTTGGTACAGTTTATCTATAGTGGGTAGCTAATATCTGCTTGTAATGGCAGGGTTGACCCCCAATAGCCCATCTCATTGTCTTGGTCTCTAGCTGTTGGTAGGGGTAATTCTGCAGGAATTTGCCCCCATAATCTGCTCCTGCAATCTCCTATCCCTGGATCTCTCCTCTTTCCAACTGGTGTTGCTATTACACCTAACACATCCACCGAGAAAGCCCATGTGCTGCCAGAGGAAATGCTTCCGATATGCTTTAAAGTCGGGCGAAATTTGGCAGGTGGCCACAGATGTACTTTCCTCATCAGTAGGGTTTTTGTAGTCCAACTTTGGAGATGATTGAGTAGATTCCCTGATCTCTGTAAAGAGTCTCTCGCTGGTCAGTTCCACGCCAGCAAACGTGAATGGCGCTGCGCGTGGTTAACACGCATCAGACCACCTGCAATTGAGGCTGATTTAGACGCGCCGTTGACGTTGCATGTAATGTCGGTCGCATTCATGAGAAGTGAACAGATCAGGTTGTTTATAGATTAAGACAGGGACACAGTGGCCAGCAAGGATCAGCTTAAGTTGAGATTTAGGGAAGAAAGTCTGGGTTCTGTGATAGGATGCTGCATTCGTGTAAAGGTGTAGGTGTTTAGCTCTATACCAGCCAGGACTCAAAGGAAGGACGTAATTGGATGGTGGTAAGGATGGCTCAATTGTAGCTATACCAGTCATGATTGAATGGAACAATGTGTCGCTCAGCTATCTATATATATACCGGCTAAGACTCAATGGAAGGATGGGTCCTCTAGCTATACCAGCCAGCATTGAATGCAAGGAATTGTCCTTAGCTATCTATATATATACCAACCAGGACTCAATGGGAGGATGGGTCCTCTAGCTATACCAGCCAGGAATGGAAGGCGGGGCCTGAGATGACGGTAAGGATGGGCCCTGAATTCACACCCTCTATGATAGAGAACCAGCTCAGCTCTCACGGAATGGTGGCAAGTCTAAACTGGATTGGCTCGGGGACGGGAGTCTCTTTTCTCGCTGGCCTCAGCTCACGTGGGAAAGAGAGGCAATGGGTTGGTCTTCCTTTCAGACCTGGTGCGGCGTACCCACCGTGGCTGCCAAGGTCTTGTATGGACCTTGGCAGCCACTCCCTGTACTAGCTCACGGCCTACAGACCTACAGACAGAGAGAGTGAGAGGTATACTAGTGTTTTTTTTCCGTTCGGTTAAGTCTGCATTCGAGGTATATTACGCAAAACGGATTTTCGTGACCTGCGAGCGTTGTAAAGAGCGTTTTGTTGAGCCGCTAACTTGGGTTTATAGTTTAGCTGTGGTACATTCTGGTCGAATGGTCAGACGGTGGAGAGAACAAACACGTCTCAGGCATTTGTTTGGTGTGTGTGTGTGTGTGTGTGTGTGTTTGTGTTTCGTGAACGAAGGTTATAGATTCTGAACCGTACCAAGTTGGTTAGTGAAGTATGCAGATTGTGGGCCTATTTGTCATAGTCATGGTGAGGGTGAGCCAGACACTATAGCTGTGGAGGAGTAACTTTACCCAATAAGCCACCTCATCGATATAATCATCCAGTGAGGAAACTTGTGGACCATCACTGCTGGAGGTTACTCAATAAGAAGCAAGACGAGCCCTCCTATGATCCCAAAATTCCCAATGCCCCTGGAGTGTAAACATCGGAACTGAGCAGAGTGACGCCGCCAGCAGCACCTCGGGATACTGCATCACACACAGAGTGCAGCAGCACCCATTGTCGTGTGTGTATGGAGGAGCATGGTTGGGTGGTGTACTGGAGTAATGCAATTGAGCATTGACAGGGCTCTGGACACAGAAACCTTGAGGAATGCCCCCTGTGGGGTTCCTGCCTTCCTGTGGATTCTCTCCTTGCTGGTATTACAGTAGTACTTGAGAGAGGGGGGGTAGGGAGAGGAAGGGGTTTGGGAGTTACTAGGAGAGAGGGAGGAGAGGGAGGAGAGGAGGGAGAAGAAAGAGCCAAGGCATCTGGAAGAGGTTGGACATCCCGACCAATATGAGTGATGGCAGTTCCCCCATGATTTCATAGTCCTGGGAATGCTTTCCATGGTGCTGTAATTGTGTGGGTATACGGTCATTACAGGCAGTATAGTAGGTAGTGAATTCTCAGACTGGAGGACTCCGGAGGGCACCGCAAATGCTGAGAGTCCAAAAAGGCACACTAGTAACTCCAGAAGACACTTAGGTTATGTGCTTTAGTTGTCTTCTGGGTATTGTATGATCTACCTTTGCCTGGTAGTTGTCTGGCTATAGTGGTTCAGCTGTGTGTATGTTGATTAATGGGAAGGAAATTGTCATTTCCTGTTGGTCACATCGGAGCACTTGTCATAATAAACAGGACACTTCTAGGATCAGGACACCTGTGGATTAGCAGGACGTGATACTAGGACACTTCTAGGATCAGGACACCCGTGGATTAGCAGGCCGTGATATCAGGACGTGATACCAGGACACTTCTAGGATTAACATCCGTTATGGACGGAGCCTGTTTTTGCCGAGTGATAATCAGGACACCTTCCTTGTCAGGACCGGGACAGGTTTCCTGTCTGGAAGAGCATCAATTGAATTATGCTAAACAGCTTTACTGGAGCTGTGCTGGCTGACTAGTTACGTAGTCTGGGGGAATGGGATTATCTACTGCACAGGGCTGCACCGCCTGCAGAGACACAGCTGAATTAGACTCGGGTTACTAGAGAAACATCAGATTATGGAGGGCTTGTGTCCACTGGGCACATGTCTCTCTCACCAACTCCTTTTTGTGGCATTATAGGTTTGAGGAAGTAGCAACAAACCATCACAAACTGCAACCAACGGATACACCTCATTGCCTTCCAGAATGCTACTTACCCCAGTTCCTTTAATTCAACCAAGTGTCGTCATACAAGCATTCTTCGGAAGAGCTATTATGCATCTACATCAGCTCCTTGTCCCACACTGTAGTTATATAGCAGTGCTACTTGCCCTCGTGATTGAAACTCCACAACAATACAATCCCGTGTCTTCCAGCAGCAAATGTGTCGTAGTGTCTTACTGCACATCAATTGGGGTGGACACTGGGATCCAGATGTGCCCTTATTGTGCCCCATATGGCCCAGCATGGCCAGAGCCTCCATTTCTACACACACCATAAAACCAACGCCTACTGTTGTCTGCTACACTTTCCACTGCCTCTATCTTTTCGTTGGTGTGCATGTTGAGGTGGTGGTGAAATATACTCTGTTTTGATCTTGTCGATTTCCCGATGTGCGGAAATCAAACCCTGTCGTAATTTTATGGCTAGCACACATGGATGTGAGGCTCTCAGTGTGTGTGCCTGGGATGCGTGCACGAAATTTAAAACTCTGAATAGTTTTTCTCTTGAGTGAAAGTGTGATTGTCAACATTTCCCACCGTATACTATCTTGTGGTTCAAGGTTTCTTGCAACTGAAAGGCAGGGCACCAGGGGGAAGCTTGGATTTCTATTTCGAATGGTTGCAACTTGGGTAGCTTCCTTTGTGGAAAGTACGCTACTTGTTTCAAGATTAGCCATTACAGTGTTATCTCAGCACGGCCAGATCATACCCTGGGTGTGGGTGCCTCCACGTGTGATGTGATGTCTCATTTATGATCTGTGCTCCATTGTTCAGGTGGCGCTTGTGTAAGTAAGTGGCCCTTTGGACTGTCCTGTTCGCAGAGTGCTAAATTCTACTGTAACTGCATGCAAATGGGACTCCACAACTGTTCAGTCATAATCCTCCTGCTCAGGGATAGTGCTACTGTAACTCTATTAGGACAACTGTTCAGTCCTGCTCAGGGAGTGTGTGGTGTAGATAAGAAAATATTGCTGGTTCAGAGTTTATCAAGTCCTGGGAACAATGTAGTACTGTCTCTATTACAGCCCTTGGAGGCAGTATTATGGTGTGGCATCATGTCAGAAATCAGGAGAGGACAATCTAAACAGATAAAACCTCAGGATTTGTGGAGGGGTTTCTGTACTGCTCTCATCATGTGATACTTACATGATTACCACATGTTTATCACATGTTTTTCACTGCAGTGAACAATGGACCCAACTCTTGTGAGGTGGGCAATCCCTGCAATGGATCTACTTGCTACAACCTTGCCAGTGGCGGACACCAGTGCTTCTGCATGGACGGGAAATGGGGCGTCGGTTGCAAATACACCGTATGTGAGATTATGGAGAAACACCTCTTGCCCCCTGCCCGACGATCGCTGTGCCTGGAAACAAGACTTGTGCAATGGCCGCGGTACGTGCATCTGGGACGATGATTTCGACACTACTTACCGTTCACGGTGCCTGTGTGAGCCGGGCTGGGACAGTTCCAACAACTGTCGTAAGGCCAACGGAGTGAGGATGCAGTGCAAGAACAACGGAGCGTGCGGGGACTATGGAGAGTGCGTTTACATCTTACCGGAGGATTATGATGGGGAGGACGAGGAGCTGATATTCGAGGACTATGAGTGCATCTGCGACGGAGGTGAGTTTTAAGTTTCAATTTCGGTTTATTATTACTACTACTGTGTGATTGTTTTTGTGTGGAGCCTAACGCCGTGATACACGAGACAGCTTTTGTTTTGCGGGAGAGAAAGTTGCGTGCAGCTTCAAATGTATGGGTGTGATGGTCCACACAGCTTATTGCACGCTACTGTCTAGCATACCCATATACTTTGAAGTTGTGTCTCAAGCAACAAAGCTGCATCACGCATCATGGCCATTAGCTTAACCTCTTCCTCTCTCTCTCTCCGCACGAATGACGCAGAGCATCAAGGCAGGAACTGCTCAGAGTCGTTCGACATATGCAGTCCAGACCCCTGCGTGTCTGGCACCTGCAACGCCACTCATGACGGTCACTATTTCAAGTGTATCTGCCCGCACAATCGAACGGGCCACCTCTGTGAGAATTTCATCGATCCTTGTGCCTCGCTCGCCTGTCAGAACGGCGGGAACTGCACAACTCTTGTACCTCCCAACCCGGACGGGAGCTACAGCAGCCCCGAAGCCTGGTGCTCCTGCTGTACCGGGTTCACCGGAGGACGCTGCGAGATGTCGACCGATAATCACACCCTCTGTCGACCGAACCCCTGCAGAAATGGTGGCAAATGCCAGCTACTGTCTGATACCTCGTACAAGTGTGAATGTGGGGAGGAGTACACGGGGGTAAACTGCGAGCTACCGAACCTCTGCCATGAGGGGCAGACCACTTGCAACTCGGACACCACGGAAGTTTGTCTTGTGGCGCAGGACGACGGTGAAGTGAAGCAGGTGTGCATCTGTACCGACGGTTGGGGTGGCGACACTTGCACTGAAGATGTCGACGAATGTCTGGGTAGCTCCGCCCCGCTCTGTCTGAACGGAGGAACGTGTGTTAACAATCTCGGAGGACACTCGTGCCGCTGTACCCCGGAGTATACGGGACCGGAGTGCAAGGACTACGTACCCCAGCCGGTCAACTGCAGCTCGACCAATCAGATGTGCAAGAACGGAGGGGAGTGTATGGACCAGGGCCCCGGTGTGATGGTCTGCAACTGCACTAAAGGATTCACTGGGGATTTCTGCGAAATAGTCGGTGAGTGGTTAATATATTCCTTATTACCCACCGTGTGTTTATATAATATACAGTACTGCACCGGTGTTTGTATCGTAATGCTAGAGCCATGGTCAATAGCTTGAACTACTTAACTTGCAGCTTGTATGTTTTAATGCTGCCGTGTGGTCATACCCTCATCAGGGGGGTATACTTGCACCTGTGTTTATGCTGGAGCGCCTTTTTAGGATTAAAAAACTGTGAGTGTGTCTCACCGTGACATGTAAATGTCTCCCATATGCAATGATGTATATAGCCTGCCTTTTTTGCACTAATGCTTAGCGTGCATGTTGTTCCTGGTGAATATGTTTGCTGAGACAACCGCAAGCTTGTATATACTTCAACTCCCACCTAGGATCATGAATGACGTCTTGTGGCCTATACGTTATCTGCAGTTGTAGATAACATATCTGTTTGTCTAATCTCTCAGGCCATGTTTTTCATTACACTTGGAGCGTAATTCTGTCACCAAAGGGTTACCTTGTTGTGAATGCGTCTAGTGCTAATGGGGTTAATTGACGAGGTGTTTCAATGAATGCGGGTGCCGGGCTGTGAATAATTGGCCGTGTTTTGAGATGAGATTTTTGTTCCCATGCAGCTTGCCAACACGATTACTGCGAGGAGCGGGGCCGGAACAGCCAGTGTGATGTAAGTCCACACCTCTTCCACATCTCTTCCTTTTCACTTCCTCCTGGCATACTTTGCTTGCTGCACTCTACTAGCAATGTAGCCTCTCCTTCATCTTATAGTACACTACAATACACATACAGTACTTGGCTACCAGTCTATGAATTTTCTCTACGGAGCAGGTTTTTGGTGCCTTTCAGCTTCAAGATCTTGTTCTCTATCTTTCTTCTCTCCTGCATGTGTACAAACATTAACCCTTCTCTCCCTCCTTTCTCCCTCCCCCTCGGCCCCTTCTCTCCTTCCTTCCTCCCCCTCTCCTTTTCTCTATTCCCCCTCCCCCCCTTCTCTCTCCTTACTTCCCCCCCTCCCCTCTCTGCTAACAGTTGGAATGTTTCAACGAAGAGTGTGGATATGACGGAAGGGAAGGTCTGTGTCTCCCGAACAACACCCAGGATCCCTGGGAGAACTGTCCTCAACCGGCTCACTGCCGCCAGAGAGCCAACAACAGCCAGTGTGATCCTGATTGCAACACCAGAGACTGTCTCTATGACTTCCACGAGTGTGTGCCTTCGCCAGAGGAGTGCCCTGCCGATATAACGTGAGTCACCAGAGAAATAATATTAAGTGTTGCCCTATATACAGCATTGAAAGATTGAGGTTGAACGATTGTGGTTTTCAGAGTACATAAATCAATCGTGATTCGCCAGAGAACTATTAAGTGTTGCATTGAAGGTTGAGGTTAGTGTTTGTGCATGAATCTACTTCACTTCCTGGTTAACCCTAGGCGCGCATGCACAGCGAGGGTTACAGTACTTGGTTTTACATGAAAGTAAGGGAAAAATTTCGTGGCTTTTGGTTTTTCAAATCCCTCTTTATATCACTACTCGATGAGATGGAAATCTCTTTTTCTTTTTTTCTACTCGAGGGATGTGATGTAATGGTAATGACCTTAATAGGGGTTGGTATGCATGTTCCTAACGAGACGGTACAAATATCCGCTGGCAGCGCGTGTTTCGGAAACCCAATTACCCCATTCTCCCACCCCACCTTGCCCACCGCCCACCTTCGCCCCTCACCCCACCAAACTTCACATTCCTCCGTTCCCTTTCCCGTGCATGGTGTGTACATTCCACGACTCACCGGTTTAGCGTGCTTAATCACAATTTGTGAATTCTGTTCCTTGGCCGGCTCTCTCGTGCTGTGTGTTTTGACTGTCCATCCACCTGCTCGTATCAGTCCATTGTAAGAGAGGGAATCAACTTTGCTTTTAGCTCTGTTGGCCGATTCTGCCACAAAAAGTTGCAATTGTAAACAGAATTAGGGGACGGGTTTTGGACCCAACCCTTAACAAAACAGTCCCCACTATTGTAGCAATTCATCATTGTATCATCATACAACACGATACTGTACTTCCCCGGTGTAAAGGCCATGTGCGGTGTGTGTGTGTGTGTGTGTGTGTCTGTGTGTCTGTATGACCCAGAGACACACAGACTGAATGGAAAGTGGGCAAGAGCCCTCGCCTGAATGCAGCAAAGCCGGGGGCCCTGTTTGTTTATACTGTTATTGGTGCATGCAAAGCCCAAATGAAGCTCAATCGCGCCGTTTAACGACATAATGTGTTTTCGAGGGTAGTTGTGTCTGGAGCACAGTGTTTTTCAGGAGAGGCTCTATTCACCGGCTAATGAAGTGTTGGGTAACAGTCCCTGGGAAGAGGGTGTGAGAGCTGGTAACTCTAGCCCAGGGATCGAGCCATAGTTGCACTAAACTGTAAGGTTTTACTTGGCATATTGGGGCTGTTAGATTATACTTGTTGTACGGTAGGTTGTAGTGACTGTTTGTTGAGGGCGGTTAATTTTTCGTGTGTGATTCGGTTGGTAACTAAGGAGTATGTGGGTGTTGACTACGTGGGATGTGGTACTTGTACTTTCTCTCTCTCACACACTCTTTCATTTACTCCTTCTGTCTTCTCCTCTCCTCTCTCTCCCTCTCTCTCTGCACGAGCAGCGAGCTCTGTCAAAACCAAACTGCCACGTCCTGTGACGAAAGCTGCCACCTGCCAGTCGTCGTATGACTCAGGATGACTCTGCACTCGGAGAATATGTGAGTCTAGAACACCAACAAACTGTACCTCTCCACTGCTAGCATTACTTGCCAGATGACAGACCAGCATATACACTAGCGTTACCCCAATATCAGAGAACAAAATTCAAAGCGATTTTTGCCTACCTACTCACACATCCGTTGTGCATCTCTTAAATAAAACCCCTCATTTCTTCATCTATTCTCCACTTCACCACACATCAATAGGGCGAACACCCCTTCACCCACGCACACGCAGCTCAGGGATAGAGTGGTGGTGTACATTCTGGGCTCGGCTGGCCAGACTCTCTCTCAGAACAAAGACGCCCAGAGACGATTCGAGGAGGCCATTGGCGCCATCACCAACACAAACCCAGTCATCGAGACCGTCGAACTGCTCAGCGAAAAGCAGGGAGAGGAGGAAAAAATAGACGTGCCCGAGGGACAAAAGTGAGTGTTGAGAAGTATCTACTTAGAATGTTTGGTAGGTGTATCGTAGTGGAACTAACAGAGTTTGCAAGAAAGTCAGTATTTGCCAGTCTTAGAGACTCACCTTTTTAACGCCCGGGGAAATGGGGTGAGAGTGTAAGGATTCAGACGGCTGTAATTTTGACTGCCCCACAATCGCTGTTTGGTCTTTGTGAGGGTAACTAGCCTGTGTATGTATGTGGGAGCCTATGTATTTGAGAGCCAATTGTGAGCCTAAGTACGAACAGTATATGTGCCTGGAGCCTGCGTGTGTGAAAGTATAGGAGTCCGTCTGGAGGCTGTTTACTTGTATTTCCCGATGAACTTAGCTCCATTTGTGAATTTCAAATCTCTTTCTTTTAGCCTCTATCGGGTGACACTGAGGTTGGACACGGAGTACTGCTCTGACCAGTGCATAAACTCAGTAGAAGAGGTATGAACACATTCGTGCAATGCATCTACTGCATATGTCATCCTTACTCCAAGAGCTGTAGTGTACGTGCATATTCGGCATCCCCGTGATACGTGATACATCTGAGCCATTATCAGCATGTTGTGGGATTGAACTGTTTGTGTCGGGCCCTCTGAATGGGAGACGCTAGCCGTCCTTTCTCAAAGGACATTCTGCTTGCCCGAGCACTGTTAGTGTACGGTACGGGCGACACCCCTGCACGTGTTCTCTACTGCTCACTGCGTTTGTTTACACTCCGCTTTCCTTTAATGTCCGCCTTTGTTCTAAGCTTACCCTCTCTCTCCCTCCCTACTCTTCCTCCCCCTCTCCCTCCCTCTCTCCCTCCCTACTTTGTGTGTGCTTGTTTGTAATTCAGGCGGTAAAGTTCTTGAACGCGTACTATGCATCTGGGAACAAGGATATTGCCGGGTTCAGCTATGTCAGGAGCGATAGTAAGTTGATTGATTGGAGCCCTTTGATGAGAGACACTAGCATGCGTGTTTCCCAGACACCAGCACCCTTTTATCATCGTGTTTACTCTTTCTCCCTTCTCTCCTTTCTCTCATTTCTCTCTCTTTCCCCTCTCTCCCTCCCTCTCCCCCTCTCCCTCCACTAGCAGCTGAAGAAGGTCCAACCGAAGGTCCAACCACAGGAACCACCAGCTCTACAGTCACTGCCATTGTCGTCACCTTCATAGTAGTCGCCTTCCTGGGTGTCTTTGTGGTCGGAGGTGTCCTCGTCGGCAAGAAGCGAAAAGTCATCCGGTGAGTTCTGCAGTGGTTAGGACTAGATATAGAGTAGTGTGTGTAGTGTGTGTACATGTATATCTGGGGCTGTATACCAGTATGGAGCTATGTATATAGGATCAACCGTGGAATAAGTGTAATAATTACCAGGGGCAAGCCTTTAAGTTTGTTGCCGTTTTTTTTATAGAAATAATAGCTACTGTGTGAAGTCCAATTTGTAGAAGCAGTTAATTAAAACACTTTGGACACCACCCGTACAACTGCGCAATTTATCTGCATATGCGAGTCGCAGAATTATGCTTTCGCGTAGTGCACGATTACATGCCATTTAAAGTGGCACGTGGCGTTGCGCAGCTATTGGGTGAGTATCATCTAACGGCCGCGTGGTGTGCATAGTGTTAATACTCCATCTCCCTCTCTCCCCCCTCGCTCCCCTCTCTGATCCTCAGAGCAAAGATCTTCTACCCGGGCCAGTCTCAAGTCGATGATTCCACCCACGACAGATCCCCGCCCAACAAGAAGAGGAAGGTGGCCCAAACGGACCTGGCCTCCGGAACACTTGTCAGCAGCACCGAGGAGTCCTCCATTACGTAAGCAAACACCTCTCTTTGGGTAGTGCGGTTTTTTTCTGGCACTTAAAATTTTCTTTTAGGCAGTGCAATTAGTTTTGAAAAGCACAATTCACCAATGTCTCAGTACACCCTCAGTACATATGCATGCTACATTGCCTTGGCTAATGCAGTGAGCATGAATCTATAGCAATTATAGCTGTGCCACATGCATATTCGCTCGAGGTCAGTATGTATATTTCCCATAGTACATCTGGGCATGTGTCGCACGTGAAGAATAGACTTGTTTTGCCCACTCCGCTATTCATTCCATCCGCAAGCAATTTCACACCTGCCAAAATGAGGTCTGGTTTCCCGGAGACACCCGTTGCCACAACATCCCCATCTTCCTCCTGTTTTCACTTCCTCCCTTTTCTTCTCCTTCCTCACTTCTCTATCTCTCTCTTTCTTCAGTACCTCCTGTATATACTATTCTCTTTCTCGGTGCTTCCTGTTACCCTTTTACTGATTTTCTACACCTGCAGGGCTTCCTGTGCGTCGGGGGACTACATCAGAGATGGTTCCAAAGCTGCAAAAATGGAAGGGATCGTCTAAGATCACCTGGGCCGACTACAAGGTGCCCGTGGGTGACTCCCCCGGTCACGACCCCTCAGACGTGGCAGTCGTCTCCCAGATCGGGAAGGACTCGCGAAAGTGGAACTACCTGCACTACAGCGCCGTGCGCAACCCCGAGATAATGCGGGGACTTCTAGAGAAATGCCGCGGAGACGACTCCAAGAAGTGGGACGTTAACACCCCAGGCCCCGGAGGGTACACCCCGCTCATGCTGGCCGTCACCCAAAAGAGCTCCGACAGCTTCCCCCTCCCGTCTCGCAGCAGCAGCTCGTCCGAGTCATCTGGCGAGCATACCGAACACAACGGTCTCCTCTTCTCTCCCATGACAAAGGCGATGCAGTTTGTCCCTCACTCCGATACCAGCAGCCCCTCTGGCTCTTTCACCGGTTCTCCCTTCAACTGCTCCGTGGACGTTCTCCTCAGCACCAGGGTGAAGCTGGACGCTACGAATGACTACGGTCGTACTGGGCTCCACCTCGCCGCCGTGTGTGCCCGCGGGGACTACGTGAAGAAGCTACTCGCGGCAGGGGCAAACCCGAACGTCCAGGACAACTGGGGTCAGAGTGCACTCCATCGCTGCAATCGGAGCTGCTGCCGAGGGAGCCTTTCAGGTGAGCTGACGCGGCGGACCAATTGGAACAATATAAACAAACATTAGAACACTGTCCAGTGGCGGTTCCAGGGGGGTTCCTTGGGTTCCGTGGAACCCCCCTTTCTATCGTTTTGGGTGCATGCGTCGCCGGCCTCATGCGTGTGCACGAGCACAATAAAAATGTTGGACAGCGGGAACCCCCTTTCAGATCCGCCACTGATGTCAGAAGATAGAAGCGTATAGTTTAGCTAAGAGTGTAACTCTGAGTGTGTATATATAGGGCATGGCAGTAAACTGGCCAGAAAGCAGTAGGGGGCTAGAATTTCATTGGGAAAAGCTCTATGGGTGACCCTCTCCCGCAAAAGTGTGCCGCAACGCTCATAGTGTACATGCACATATACACTGTGCACCCATATGACTTGACCCTCTATGTCTGGCCTTCCACAGATGCTACTGGATTTCCCCAAGACAGATATCAATCTAAAGAGCGACGGAGGGATCACCCCTTTGATGGACGCCGTGAAGACCACCAACATGTACATGGTGAAGCAGCTTGTCAAGAAAAACGCCGACATATCTCTCGCTGACTATGAAGGTAGATACACCTCTAGGACCCAACGTTGCAAAAGATTGCATGCGCATCCCCTCCCCCTTCCACTTTTGCTATAAATGACACTTTTGCAATGTATCCTTCCTCCTCCCTTTTCAGGTCGTACTGCAGTGCACTGGGCAGCCATGACGGAGAATGTAGAGGCCCTGAAGCTGCTGATCAGGCAAGGCCCAGACACCATCAAGGACACGCAGGATAACAAGGTTTGTCTGAGAACTTGGCAGTGTATGGCACAACAATCCGCTCAGACACGGCCCCAATGAATCCATCAGTTGGCTGGCAGTTGGCCCATTCTAATTGTCCACAGCCTCCAGGCTTGTTTCAATGTACATTATAGCAGCACACACTTCCTCATGACGTATGATATAGGTTGGGTTGCGTAGCCAGCACTTCTGATATATGCATAGACCTACTCTAACTTCTGTTATCAGAAGAGTGCCATGGTGATTTCAATCATGTGCCAAATCATCTGCTCATCATAGTCAAAGTAGGACATGCAAAGGGATCCGTGCACGTGTGCGTCCTTCCATCTTATGTTGGTGGGCTCTATTTGGACCTTCCAAGCATGCAAAATGTTAACGCGGTATTGCCTGTTGATTTGACCCCTTTCCTCCACTCTCCAGGGTCAGACGGCGCTGTTCCTGGCCTGCAGGGAGGGAGCCACCGAGTGCACCCGCCATCTTCTGGACGTCTTTGCCAACGCCACTCTTCTCGACAACCTGGACCGATCTCCAATGACGATTGCCTTTGAGCGCCAACACCTGTATATCATGGAGATGCTCAAGTCTCACGGGCCGTACCACTACCAGCTCCCAGCCAGCGGACGACACGGAACAACCGTTCCCCACCACGTCCAGATGGCTCACCAGCACCACGAGATGGCTCTGAGGCAGCAGCAGCAGATGTCCCAGCAGCAGGCGTACGCGGCCTACCCCCACCCCCCAACCTCCCACCACAACATGATGGTGGAGATGCAGTCAATGCCTCCGGCTCTGGAGCACTACCCCGGACCGGAGATGCAGCTGCCTCCACGCGGCCAGACCTTTGGGGATGTGGGGTACCCCGTGTCTTCTTCCATGGACCTCGGACTCCCGGGGAGTGCCTCGTTCAAACAAATGAACACCTCTCTCTTTTTCTCGAACCACGCCACCGAGAATGGCGGAGTCCACACCCCCACTGCTGCCATTCCTCAACATTTCTACCCTCCCTCGACCTCTTCCCAGCTTCCAGTGACCTCTGCCGAGCATCCTTCCCCTCCTACCACCTACCACCAGCACTCGTCTCCTCCAACTCTAGTGCCAACCACCATGTCTGATCTCCAACCCACTGCCATCCCCACCAGCTACTCCCAGCCTCACCCCGTCTCCTGCGGGGTAGACCCCACCACCGCCTCTTACTCCGCTTACCCCACCTCCGCGGGGCATTTCCCGGTCACGAGCAGCACCAGTGACTCCGAGCAGAGGATGGTGAGCGAGCTCATCACCTCCATCTCTGACTCTTCTCCTCCTCAGCAGCAGCTACACTCACCACCTCAACAGCAACCGCACAGTGCCAGCTCCGTACACTCTAATAGGAGCCCATCAGCCTTCTACCCCTCTCCACCTAATTCAGACACTCTTCAACACTCGTCGGAAGTGGCCCAGCAGAACGGGTTAATGGCAGGGGCTTACCACCATGCCAGTCCGCCAAGCCTCACCCCCTCTCCCGAGGGACGAGACGAGACTCAACATAACATTACGACAATAGAGGGTCTAGTTCAGCAGCACGACTACCCCAGTGTGCTGTACGGAGGGGCTGCTGACTCCTATAATTACGGTGGTATCAGGTTTACACAGGACTACAGTACTGAAACCACCGTATAGATTGAGTACACATGCACTGATTATATATAGAGCACATTTTCTTGTCACACTGTTGGATTGTCATCATTCTATTACTGAAATAAAACACCTATGTTGTTGTACCATTCACATTCATTGTACATTCCCTTTGCTGTTCTCTAATGAAACTTTTGAAGAATGTGTCTTGAATGCATAATATTTCTTTGCTTTGGGTCTCTGTACAAGAGACAAAATGGCTCTTGTGAGCAATGAAAGCTATATATATATACGTCCAGGAGCTAGCTGATGCTTTGCAGCACAGGACGAGACGAGACCCAACATAACATCATGACAATAGAGGGTCTAGTTCAGCACCACGACTACCCCAGTGTGCTGTACGGAGGGGCTGACTCCTATAATTATGGTGGTATCAGGTTTACACAGGACTACAGTATACATGTACCTCGTGCACTGCACATTTTATTGTCACTATTTGGTATTACTGGACATTGAGCACTTGCATGCGTCAACGAGGTAGACAGGCAAAGGCACAGCAAACAAGTCAACTACACCCAGGGCAGTTCTTTTTTTCGAACCCACGACACTGCAGTCAAGACGAGTGCCCTACCAACTGAGCTACCATGGCAACTCAGCTGGTGGGGGTTCAAATCTACACAATACAACCAAAGGTAAACCTTAAAGGGAATGTGTCAGTATAAAGGCGAAATTTAGAAATGTTACTGAAGATAGAACTAAACAATGGACCCAGTGATAATGCTATTAGGTTACCGGTAGTAACAATTTCTAAATTTAACCCTTATTATACTTCCACATTCCCTTTAAACCACTGTGCTATGGCAGAGCATGACAGAGCTGTTCTTGTACTGTCTGCAGAAAAAGTTAGTGCCACAATTGTAATCCAGCAGACAGAATACGTGCTACCATGTTCATTCATCGAGCCTTGCGCACCCCTTCTCTCACAAGAAATATGCAGAGGGCTAATAATACTACATTATTAAACATCTGTATGTCCATATGCACGATGAAATTATACAAGGTTCACTGCTATTATGGATCTCCGTATTCTTCACCCATTTGCGGTCTTCTGGTGAAGGATCTTCTCCCCATCCTGACTTTAATATTAGACCATAATCAGCGATATCTACAGTGCCACTTGCAACAGCCTCATGGAAGGCCTTGATATTCTCTGCGTCATCGTGTAGTAGCACAATGTGCCATGCTGGACGACCTCGGTCTTTTCCTCGAACTAGTAAATTTTCGGTGATTAATTATTTGTCTAACCTTGGACCAGACGGCAGATGAGGCAACACTGCACTGCTCCTCCTTTCCTTCCCCACACCTCACCATCGTGAAATCGACACCAATTGTCTTCTGCTCAGCACTGAGCTCTTTGCCAAAGGCGTAGTGAAACACATATCCATCTTCCAGTTCCATGGCTCGTGTGGTGTAGGCTAGTTCAGCTGAGTCTTGGCCTGTCCGACATGATGCTGCAACCTTCAGAAGAATGCCCTTCTCCCTGGCTGAGTGTCCACATGGCTTCACTCCCTGCTCATCCAGGAACTTGGCACACTCACTCACCCACCGTCCTGAGGAGTGACAGTCAGTGACTATGGCGAGACCTCGACCACGGCTGTGTTTCATGTAGAGATCAGCAATGTCTCTGAAGGTGATGAAGCCATCTCTGAAACTCCAGTCACCAGTGTTCCTCCGACCATTGCCATAGTAGTGTAACACAACTGTGCAATAAAGAAGGTAAAGAGATTAAGGATCTCTGGTTACATATCCCAATCCTAACCTCCTGCTGTTTTTGTTTTTGAATTTATTAGTAAAAACTTGATCTGCTCCAGTATGTAGCTGCGGCTCAGTTCCATTCCAGGTCTACTGACTTGGACTGAGAACACATCATAATACTCTGTCTTGTTGTAGAGAGCCAGTAGAGCATTTAAGTTGCTCCACTGGTCTGGAGGTAGAGCTAGCTCTGCCAGTACTTGACGATCATCATCTGATAGATCAGCTGGCAATTGAGGGACCACTGACTCATTGGAGTGTGAAGTCAGTGATCCCAGTATCATAACTGCCCTTGTACCCTATAGAACACAACATGATGGGAGGGTGTTGGAGGCACAATTTGGGCTGTCAAGCTAGTAAAAGCAACGCCCACTTAACTCACCCCAGATACCATTGATTTATCTTCTTTCTCATCAGCTGCTTCTTCACCTCCCCTAATGATATGACACTCTCATTGAATGTGCTATAAACTTATAATAATTTTACATTGACATGGTTGCATATCCAGTGGAAAGTGTGCTCAATGATTCATCTGATCTACTTCTTATTAGTCTCCCTGCATTATAGGAGTTATATAATATATACATACAGTGTATATCGACCATTCTGCAAAAACCATTACCTTGTAATTGGCCAGTTGCATCAAAAACTCTCTTTTCCTTCTGCACACATGAAACATACAAATTTAGACAAATTTCCTCACTGGTTATTGTGGTATATATACCATAGGCAGGAACATCTCAGTCTCAGCTTCATCCATTGTGTAGACTGTCCTCTCCTCCGGTGGTCGTGACAGTATCTCGCTGGCTAACGGCATTCCACGGAGAGTGGCCAGCACATGACCAGCCACCGAATACGGGATGAGCAGAGTGAAAATAGTGGAGCCTCCGGGATTGCTCTTGTGGGTACGAACGGTGTGAGGGTGCAGTCCACACTGTTCAGCCAATGATCGCTGGACGAGACGAGAATCGTAAAGCTTGTGCTGTGAACCTGAAAGATGGACGTCCATAGCAACCGAGTCGGGTCGTGGGGAGCACAGCTGCAGGGCAGTGAAGTGATCGATTCCAATCTCCTTCTCAAACTCATTCATATCAGCTATGTACGCTTTCATTTCATTCACGAGAGCGACGTTTCCTTTTGCGAATTCCTGGACCACATATTCCAGGAGCTCATAGTGGACAAAGGTCCAATACTGATTCAAAACAATGATTACTTGAATGATCTTCGTGGCTGATGCAATTACTAATTGATCGCCAGGCGATATAACAATGTGGTGGCCGTTCAGCGATGCCGGCAAATAGCTAATAGCAACTTTAAAATCATCAAATTCCTCGGTGGTTGTAATAACCCCAGACAAATATTGCTGGGTTTTACGAACAAGAGTTCGAAAGTGGGAGTCTTTTTGTTTAGACCTTTCCTGAACACTTGGATCTGCTATTTTCTCTAAGGCTGGAATGCAAGAAAGTGTAGCACCATAATTATGTCATTTCTAAAGTTTACAGCTACAGTATAATATAATAATATTCTTAATGCTATGGTTGTGTTCACAACCAGTGAAATATTTACCGCTTATTAAACTTGGTCTAGCTCGAGACGTGGTGATAGAACCAATAAAAGAATCATCATTATCGAATAAAACAGGAGACCTTGCAGAGACAACTGGAACATCCATCACTACAAAGAGAAAATTTGTATTCGGTACAACACGGCAAGGACCTATCTCACATGACTCAGCCCCAGGACTCAGTGGTCCACTTGACACACTGTCAGTATCAGAAACTGCAAGACAAAGACAAAGTCATCCCAATTTAGCAAGAACTATAGCTAGTTA
Organism: Geodia barretti; assembly: GCA_030341885.1. Lineage (NCBI taxonomy): Eukaryota > Metazoa > Porifera > Demospongiae > Tetractinellida > Geodiidae > Geodia > Geodia barretti. The sequence goes on from CASHTH010001979.1 coordinate 78,227, forward strand.
CATACTTACTAGGAGTAGTAACAGATATCAAATTGTCATCAGTTTTATTGTTGGAATGAGCACTTTCAGAATCTGATTAAAGATATATAACAGAACCTTCACAGAATCATACTATAAGTGCTGGCATAGCTACCAGGCACAGCAGTTGGAGTAACAACATTGCAAAACTTCTCTTCGATCTCTGCAGCTTTTTTCTTCTCATCAACCACTGTAGATTGCAAGACAACCACAAGCCTCTCCCACGTTGGAGGAGGGTTGATCCCTTTTAGCCACGTAGACAGCATGGTCTCTAGACAATCATAGTTGTTCCCGCTCATTGCCTCGAGATCAGACTTGGGAACGGACAGCCCTAGCCCTATTCTTTTCCACTTTGTCCTTTTATCATACAACTCATTCACAAGATCCCAAAGAGATTTCTCATCTAAAACAGCTGAACAACAAAGAAACTCGGTGGTATACCGCGCATAAGGCAGGTTATAACTAAGCTTACCAGCACCTGTAGACTGCATCTCCGCCATTATTATTATACCAAGAAAGGGTGGGGGCTTGTCACGCCTAACGCGCGGCGCGCAAGCCGACCCGCTATATATACACACCCCCGTGCGCGTCCGACTGTCCGTCCCCCCGCCTTGAGCTCCTCATCCATGAATAATGTTGGCGAGGGAAGCGGCGTATAGATGCGGGTATATACGGAGACCCAACATAACAATAGAGGGTCCAGTTCAGCAGTACGCAGTGTGCAGTTTTAGGAACATAACAAAGGAATACAGTACTAAACCAAAATATGCAAATAACTTCTCTCAACTATCAGTCAATGTGTATGTTTTTTTAAATAGTACAGTAGCACGAGGAACCACACTCCATTATATCCTCTAACTGTTATTTTTCGGTGTTCTAGTATCAATTCCCCAGCAGTGGACCAGGTGGCATCTGAAGCAATACTCTTCCATTCACTTTCTAAATCTCACTTGTCAGCAAGGAGGGTAGTGATACACATTTCCTTCGAGGAACTGGTGAAAATCCCCAGTGATAAAGGGCGCCCTACTCTTTTTCCAATACTCATTGAAGGTGGTCCAGCACACACATCATAGTGATGACAACGGTCTACAACTACGGCTTTTCTTTGGACGAAGAGACAATGCATAATAATTATTATTGAAACTACAGTCAATACTACAGTCAATACTACAGTCAATACTACAGTCAATACTACAACAATCAATAATGTCTACAGCTGTGTCACTGGATGGCTTTCTACCAGGTCGAATCTGGGGCAATGCTGCACTTTTCCTCCTTTCCCTTCCCACACGTCACCTCGGTGAAATCAACACCAAACGTACGTTGCATAGCACTGAGCTCTCTGCTGGTGGAGTGGTGCATCATTCCATCTTTCACATACATGGCTCGTGTGGTGTAGGCTAGTTCTGCTGAATTTTGGCCTGCCTGGCATGATGCGAAGACCCTCAGAAAATATCTCTTCTCCCTGGCTGAGTGTCCACATGGCTTCACTCCCTGCTCATCCAGGAACTTGGCACACTCACTCACCCACTGTCCCTGAGGAATGACAGTCAGCGGCTATGTTGAGGACTTGACTGCGGTTGTGTTTCATGTAGAGATCAGCGATGTCTCTGAATGTGATGAAACCATCTCTGAAACTCCAGTCACCAGTGTTCCTCCAACCATTGCCATAGTAATGGAGAACAACTGAAACAGTAATTGTTACTACACTGGAGACTCTTGGAAAACAAGTTGCTAACCAGTCTCTTTTGTATTTTTGAGAAGAAACTCGATCTGCTCCAGTACATAGACACGCCTCAGTTCCATTCCAGGTCTACTGACTTGGACTGGCAATACCACCCACTTAGTCTTGTTGTAGAGAGTCCCATAGAGCATTGAGGTTGTCCCACTGGTCTGGAGGTAGACCTAGCTCTGTCAGTACTTGACGATCATCATCTGATATGTCGGTCGGAGTCTGGGGGACCACATCTGGATGGAGTGTCTTTCCAGTAGTTGAACCAATAATCATACTTGCTACAAGCTAAGAAAAACCCCTAAATCCCCAATATGAGAGAAAACTATAGTCCATACCTTCTTTTGATTAAAAATCTTGATCTTTTCCTTAAGTATCTGCATGATAGCTTGATGCTCCTTCTCTGAAGTTGCCATTTCTACAGCAATTAAAGCGTACAAAGGCACGAAAAACCCAGAGTCATACAGGGAAAGATAAAACACACGGACAGTACTACACCTGCATATTTGGCCGTCAAGATGAGACAATAATGTGAAGTTTCAGGTTCACATATGTACTTTACTAATTGATAATTGACAAACTACAAACCCTGTAATGTTATGATTCGTTGTGTGGGAAAACATGCACCGACACATTCCTTACTGGGGTGATGGCTTCAGAAAGCAAAAGAAAGCAAAAGAAAATTAATGTCGTTGGTAGTCAGTTTACCATGGAAAAGAGAAACAGAGGGATATAGAATTTTCTAACACAAGTTGCCCAAAACACTGCAATGCAGCATAATTGGGCAGCCCACCCTCTTACACAACAGCAACCAAGTAATGCGCTCACACTGTATACAGTGGGGACTACTTTCTTTGCCAAAAGCCCTTGTGTGAAACATAGCGGAAGACCAAGTGCCCATGTTTACATACATGGGCTGATGTTAAAAGTGCTTTAGCGTTACTTTTACATTTCAAAGATCATCCCAGACGCCTTTAAATAGGAAGTTAGTAGCTACTCAGCCCCAGCACTGTATGCATGTGCGTTATTACAATCTACAAAGTTATCACATGATTGACTGCCTGATATGGAGGCAGTGTTGACAAAGTACATTCCATGGCATTTACTTATTTCCACAAACCTTCATTTTCTCCCCAAACATGATCTGTCACTTGTTCAGCAGTTGGCCAAGAGGCACTACCGCACTCCTCCTCAGTGAAGTCAACACTAAATGCACGCTGCTTAGCACTTAGCTTTTTGTTATGGTAGTATTCCACATATCCATTTTCTCCCAGTTCCATGGCTCGTGTGGTATGAGCTAATTCTACAGAGTCTTGGCCTGCCTGACATGATGCGAAGACCTCCAGAAGAATGCCCTTCTCCCTGGCTGAGTGTCCACATGGCTTCACTCCCTGCTCATCCAGGAACTTGGCACACTCCCTAACCCACCATCCAGAGGAATGACAGTCAGTGACTATGGCGAGGACTCGACCACGGCTGTGTTTCATGTAGAGATCAGCAATGTCTCTGAAGGTGATGAAGCCATCTCTGAAACTCCAGTCACCAGTGTTCCTCCGACCGTTGCCATAGTAGTGGAGAATCACTGGAGAAATATGACAATAAATGTATCTAAGTGTTATAGGTGTAAAAAGGCAAATAACTTTTCGTTTTGTTCCTGAATTTCTAAAAAAATATTCAGTCTGCTCCAGTATGTAGCTGCGGCTCAGTTCCATTCCAGGTCTACTGACTTGGACTGAGAACACATCATAATACTCTGTCTTGTTGTAGAGAGCCAGGAGAGCACCAAGAATATCTCGCTTATTTGGTGGCAGACCAAGCTCCGCTAGCTTAGAATGATCTTCATTGGTAAGATCAGGTGGTGAGTGGGGGACTACCTCCTCATTATCTGACGATGGTGGTGTAATTGAACCAATAACTGCAACTGCTGCCCTCTTTTTCTGTAAAGGTTCAAAGGATTATTCTAGGTGTAGTAAGAGCATTGCCCTTACCTGCAGTTCATTGTCGATTTTCTCTTCTAGCTCCACTATTTCCTTCTTGCACTTTTCCAGCTCATCGTTACTGCCCTTCTTTTCATTCTTGCGCTGTTCCAGCTCATCGTTCATGTCCTTCTTGCACTTTTCCTGCTCATCGTTACTTTTCCCTTCTTTTCATTCTTGCACTGTTCCAGCTCATCGTTCATGTCTTTCTTCCACTTTTCCAGCTCATCCTTCTTTTCATTCTTGCACTGTTCCAGCTCATCATTGATGTCTTTCTTGCACTTTTCCAGCTCATCGTTACTGCCCTTCTTTTCGTTTTTGCACTGTTCCAGCTCATCGTTCATGTCTTTCTTGCACTGTTCCAGCTCATCATTAGTGTCATTCCTTTCCTTCTTGGACTGTTCCAGCTCACTGCTACACTTTATCTTGCACTGTTCCATGTATTCCTCTAAACTTCTTGTTCCTGTAGATCAACACAAATAAACTCTCAGAGTGTCATCAAACTCCTACCTTTCTCATGTTGGAAGATTTCCTGACCTCCATGGCAGACTCCCTCCCCCTCTTCTGCCAAAAAAGGTAGCCTGGGCAGAACTTGGATAAAAATCAGCAGTAAAAGAGCTGCCAACAGAAATATCTTTGCACTGTAGCCCCACATCTTCAATTGGATAAAACATTATAATTTTAACTATTTTGGAAACAAGCTTCAACTAACCCTGGATTTTGCCGTTGCACCGTCTGTTTGTGTTGTATTATCAACTTTTAAAATCAAGACTTCGTGTGCTACTTGCTCAACCCCTACCCTCCCTCCCTCATTCACCCCTCCCTCGTACCCTGCCTCATTTCCCTCTGATGCCAGACTCCCCCTGACTTCCTTTTCCCTCTGCTGAGCTGCTTCTTCCTTTTTCTGTAATTCATTTTCTAGCTTATTCTTCTCGCATAGCACACGATTACATTCCTCATCCATCTCGATTTGTTGATCGTTCATGATTAGCTGGAGCTCTTCTTTTTCTTTTACCAGCAACTGGGTTGCTAGTTCCTTTTTTTCCATCTGCACTTGATGCTGCTTTTGCTCTCTCTTGAGCTTTTCTACCTGTTTCCTCTTGAGATCTTCCAGTTCCTTCTTGAGCTTGTCTCCCTGCTCTCTATTGAGATCTTCCAGCTCCCTCCTGTGCTCCTCCTGCATCCTCTTTAGCTCCTCTCTGATATTTTCTCGCTCTATTTTGGCTTCATCACACTCTCTCCTGATATTGCGTTGCTCCTGTTTGTTATCTTCTCGCTCTTTCTCAATGGCTCGGACTAAGTCAAGTTTACTCATTTCAAGGTGTTCTGTCGAAGTCTCTGTTTTTGCAGACTGCAAGAGAGCCAGCATGGCTTTGACTTCAGGCCTTTTCGTACGGTTGTCATCAAGGCACTGCTCTACTGCTTCAATCAGACTCTCATGGCCCTTCACCACCTCACGCAACTCCTTTAGGAAGGGGTCTCGACGCTGTCCTTCAGAGCGGAAAACAGGCTTCCCCTCCTCGGTTGATTTTACGGGTAAAGGCTCAGGAAACTTTTGTATCAAAGTGAAAAGGGCCAAAACACCAAAGGAGAACATATCAAGGGATTTCTCATACGTTTTCCCTTCTGATTCAGGGGGCATGTAGGATGGATTTCCTGGCCTCCTGGTTAGTTGATTTTCTCCATCAGGAATGAGGCGGGCCATGCCGAGATCAGCTATCTTGGCGACCATCGCTGAATTGAGGAGGACATTGGGTGCGGTAAGATCACGGTGGATGATGGGAGGAGTCTGAGCATGAAGGAAATGAAGACCCGAAGCTACATCGTGAAGGATGGAGAATTTGAGACCAAGTGGAATACTTGTGGGTGACTGGTCGAGCATAGAATGCAGATCGATAAAAAGCTTCTCTGTTGCCAGACCGAGGGTAGGGGTGCCTCGGACGACAATCTCGCACACTCCGAGAAATTGCACAATGTGCGGATGGCGCAAGCGGCCTATCACTTTACACTCTCGGAGAAACTTCTCCTGTATTTGCTCGGGACTCTGCCAGTCCCTATCTTGCTTTGCAAACACATCGTGTACCCTTTTCACAGCGCAAACCGCCCCAGGAATCTCCGCCTCTAGTACCACGCCATACGAACCCCTCCCTAGTTCAGGACGGTCGGTGAGCTTCACAGGGCACTGGAGTTGAACTGATGCCAGGTCGAAATCGGGACCACCTCCAACGGACATTTTACGGTGCGACGAACGAAGAGATAGGCTACTAGTAGAGACTGGGCGTTCCACAGGGTAGAAGGGGGCGAAACCTTATAGAGCGCCTGCGCCAGCGCTAGTGTGCGCGTTCGCAAATCGGGCAGCATGGTCTAGCTAGCTACATAGTTCTGTGTGGTTGCACGGGCTGCGACTGCTGCAGTTCCTGGCTCTGTGGTTGGGCTGCAGGATTCACAGTCTGTCCGGCGACTCCCGCCGCTAGAGCGGCCGCCTGACTGTACAGAGCCTCCAGCTCCGCCCTGTTCTTGGCTTGGGCCGCGGCCAGCTCCGAGATGTGCTGCGTGCACGAGTCGTTGACGCTCGAGAAGTCGTTGAGGATTAGGAACTCTTTCAGATCCGACACCAGCTTCGATAGATTTTCGGCCGCGCGAACCTAAATGGGTTAGAGCTCTCTGTACGACTGAGAAAGGACAAGGACTAGTACGCTTACGATGTTCGCTGCTCTAACTTCGATTTCGTGCTCTACATGAGCCACTTGCACCTCTGCTGCTCCTCTTCTGATACCTACAAAACAGCATTGGTGAGTGTTCTGTGAATGAAAGCCCCACCTTGGCTGCTTTGAGCATTTCTCCATAGTTCTCCAATATGGCCTTCACGTTTTCCCTCAGTTTTCTCGTGTATGAAGAGATGTGGCCCTGGTCTTTCTTTGCCGACATTGTTATGGTGGGCTCGTATTAGAGAAAACGCTCGCGTAAAAATTGGCGGTTATAGACGCTGATTCGAGGTAACTACGCGCAGTAGAAAGCCGAGAGCCCCGGCATTGTGGCGCCCCGAGCGCAGCGAGGGCGCTACCCCCGGGGCACGAGGCTTTCTACCGGCGCGTGGTTACCGAGGAATCAGCGTCTAACTATTTTAGAGTGAGCGCTTCACGTTGAGCGCTCTGGCTTTCCTGTTCGTTCGTATGGCGGAGCGCTTCTAACGATAACTGGATGGAGACTGGCTCAGAGCGCCAGAAAATGAGCGAAGCGGCAGAGACACGCGGTAGCGACTCCTCCGCCTTCTTTTTCTGGTTGCGCGCGGGGGTCTGCGCGTGCGCGTGGACGACGCGTCAATGTAGATTCAGTTGTTGATCTTGTTGTTTACATGTACATTTTGTTATGTTTTCCTGTTTTATCTGTAGGTTTTGTAGTTTCTGTAGGTTTACTACATGTAGTAAACCCCGTCGAGGTTTACTACGGGAAATAGTAAACCTCGGCTTTGCAATCTGATTGGTCAATTCGAACCTAGCTCACTCTAAAAAGGTGTAAGAGCGCTCGCCGACCTCCGCGCGCGGTCCGCGCAGCGGTGGTACTTACATATAATAATACGCCACAAAAAACGGATAGGAATGTGTTCGAACGGACAATAAAGTAGTTCAGCAGCACGGACCCAGTTTAGGAACATAACAACCAATTGCGCAAATAAGCTAATCTCTGCTCAACTATCAGTCAACGTTTATGTAGCAAATACGACTTGCTATGGCCATCCATATTCCTTGCATTGCTGGTCTTCTGGTGGTGCGTCTTTTCCCCATCCTCTCCTCAAAATTGACCCAAACTCAGCTACATCCCTACTACCAGCTCACTAATATATTATAGAACTCTCTGCATCGTCATACAGTAGCTGAAGGAGCCACGCTCCATTATTCCCCAGCACTGTGTTGTCCAGGTGGCATTTGAGGTAGCTAATCTGCTCGCTTTCTACACCTCACCCTTGTGAAATCAGGGAGGGTCTCAGTGTAGCTAGTGATACACATCATATTTTCCCTCGAGGTAGTGTGGTGAAAATCCCCAGTGAAGGACCCTACTCTCCCAATACTCATTGAAGGTGGCCCAGCACACACATCATAGTGATGACAACGGTCAACAACTACGGCTTTTCTTTGGACGAAGAGACAATGCATAACATTATTGTAACTACAGGCAATACTACAGTCAATACTACAGTCAATACTACAACAATCAATAATGTCTACAGCAGTGTCACTGGATGGTTTTCAACCAGGTCGAATCTGGGGCAATGCCGCACTTTTCCTCCTTTCCCTTCCCACACGTCACCTCGGTGAAATCAACACCAAATGTACGTTGCTTAGCACTGAGCTCTCTGCTGGTGTAGTGGTACATCATTCCATCTTTTCACATACATGGCTCGTGTGGTGTAGGCTAGTTCTGCTGAATTTTGGCCCTGCCTCACATGATGCATAGACCCTCAGAAAATATCTCTTCTCCCTGGCTGAGTGTCCACATGGCTTCACTCCCTGCTCATCCAGGAACATGGCACATTCAATCACCCACTGTCCAGAGGAATGACAGTCAGTGATGATTGTGAGGTCTTGACTACGGTCTGTGTTTCATGTAGAGATCAGCGATGTCTCTGAAGGTGATGAAACCATCTCTGAAACTCCAGTCACCAGTGTTCCTCTGACTGTTGCCATAGTAGTGGAGAAACTGGATAAACAGTAATAGTTAATTCTGTAGACTCATGAAAACAATTCTAACCAGTTCTTTTTGCTATTTTTAGTAAAAACTCAATCTGCTCCAGTATGTAGCTGCGGCTCAGTTCCATTCCAGGTCTACTGACTTGGACTGAGAACACCCCACGCTTAGTCTTGTTGTGGAGAGCCCACAGAGCATTGAGGTTGTTCCACTTGTCTGGAGGTATGCCAAGACCTTTCAGTACCTGACGATCACTCTCTGACAGATCAGCTGGAGTCTGATGGACCACTACAGATGACCTCCTTCCAGATGATGGTGGTGGCATGATAGAACCAATAATCATAACTACAGGTAGCTAAATTAAAGAAAATTCTCTTTAATTTTGAAAGAGATGAAAGAATGGTCTTACTTGCTTTTGATTTGCAATCTTAATTTTTTCCTCAAACTCCTCCATGATAGCTTGTTGCTGCTTCTTTGATGTTGCTTCAAGTACAAAATAATTTATTTTCAACACTAAAGTGCAAACCCTCGGCGAACTGCGCATGCAGTTCCACTAATTGATGGGTTGGGGGGCTATCATCATAGAACTACCCGTATACTCAGTAGGAAGCACTCACTACTAGCATCTACGTTGTTTGCTGGAATTCTGATCTTACTCTCAGTCATCATACAAAATCCTGTATATACACCACATATACTATTATGCACATGCCATGTTGGTAACCTTGGTTTTTTCCTTTAAGAATGGATTGTGGGTGAGCTACCAATTCCCCAGCAGTGGACCAGGTGGCATCTGAGGCAACGCTGCATTTTCTCTTCCTCTCCCTTGCCGCACCTCACCCCTTGTGAAATCAACACCAAATGTATGTTGCAGATTGCTGAAGTCCCTGTCAGTGTAGTGAGACAAAGTTCCATTTTCTAGTTCCATGGCTCGTATGGTGTAGGCTAGTTCAGCTGAGTCTTGGCCTGCCTGACATGATGCATAGACCTTCAGAAGAATGCCTGTCTCCCTGGCTGAGTGTCCACATGGCTTCACTCCCTCCTCATCCAGGAACTTGGCACATTCCCTTACCCACCATCCAGAGGAATGACAGTCAGTGACTATGGTAAGACTCGACCACGGCTGTGTTTCATGTAGAGATCAGCGATGTCTCTGAGGTGTGGAGAATCATCGAGAGTGACATAGATGATACCTAGTGCACATGATACGGCTGTCAACCCAAGTGCATACTTTCTCGTGTTTGGTGTCCTGGAATTCTAAATAGATGATCAGTCTGCCTCCAGTATGTAGCTGCGGCGCAGGTCCATTCCAGGTACTACTGACTGGACTGATGAACACATCATATACTCTGTCTTGTTGTAGAGAGCAGGAGAGCACAAGAATATCATGCGACGTGTTTAGTGGTGGCAGACCAAGCTCGCTAGCTTAGAATGAATCTTCATGCGTAAGATCAGGTGGTGAGTGACTACCTCCTGTCATTATCTGACGATGTGGTGTGTTGTATTGTAATTGAACCAATAACTGCAACTGCTGCCCTCTTTTTCTGTAAAGGTCAAAGGATTATTCTAGGGTTTGTAGTAAGAGACATTGCCACGTTCACTGCAGTTCATTGTCCGATTTTCTCTTCTAGCTCCACTATTTCCTTCTTCGCACTTTTCCAGCTCATCGTTACTGCCCTCTTTTCATTCCGTGAAACACTGTTCCATGGTCATCGTTCATGTCCTTCTGCACTTTTCCTGCTCATCGTTACTGCGTCTTATCATTCTTGCACTGTCCAGCTCGATCCATTGATGTCTTCTTGCACTTTTCAGCTCAGCGTTACGGACCCTTCTTTTCGGTTTTGCACTGTCCAGCTCATCGTCATGGCTTTCTTGCACCTGTTCCAGCTCTCATTAGTGTCATTCCTTCCTCTTGGACTGTTCCAGCTCACTGCTACACTTTATTGCACTGGTTCCATGTATTCCTCTAAACTTCTTGTTCCTGTAGATCAACACAAATAAACTCTCAGAGTGTCATCAAACTCCTACCTTCTCATGTTGGAAGATTCCTGACCTCATGGCAGACTCCCTCCCCCTCTTCTGCCAAAAAAGGTAGCCTGGGCAGAACTTGGATAAAAATCAGCAGTAAAAGAGCTGCAACAGAAAATATCTGTGCACTGTAGCCCCACATCTTCAATGGCATAAAACATATATATATTTTAACTATTTTCGGAACTAAGCTTCACACTACACCTAGGATTTGCCGCTTTGCCCGTCTGTTGTGTTGTGGTTTATCAACTTTTAAATCTACAAGACTTCGTGGTGCTACTGCTCAACCCCTACCTCCCTCCCATTCAGCCCCTCCCTCATTACCGCTGGCTCATTTCGCCTCTGATGGCCCGACTCGCCTCCTGACTCCTCCCGTTCCGCTCTGCTGAGCCTGAAGCTGCTTCGTCCTTTTTCTGTATGATTCATCTAGCTTATTCTTTCTCGCACTAGTCACACGATTACCTTCTCATCATCTCGATTCTGTGATCGTTCATGATTAGCTGGAGCTCTTCTTTTTCTTTTACCAGCAACTGGGTTGCTAGTTCCTTTTTTTCCATCTGCACTTGATGCTGCTTTTGCTCTCTCTTGAGCTTTTCTACCTGTTTCCTCTTGAGATCTTCCAGTTCCTTCTTGTGCTTGTCTCCCTGCTCTCTCTTGAGATCTTCCAGCTCCCTCCTGTGCTCCTCCTGCATCCTCTTTAGCTCCTCTCTGATATTTTCTCGCTCTATTTTGGCTTCATCACACTCTCTCCTGACATTGCGTTGCTCCTGTTTGTTATCTTCTCGCTCTTTCTCAATGGCTCGGACTAAGTCAAGTTTACTCATTTCAAGGTGTTCTGTCGAAGTCTCTGTTTTTGCAGACTGCAAGAGAGCCAGCATGGCTTTGACTTCAGGCCTTTTCGTAGCGATGTCATGAAGGCACTGCTCTACTGCTTCAATCAGACTCTCATGACCCTTCACCACCTCACGCAACTCCTTTAGGAAGGGGTCTCGACGCTTTACTTCAGAGCGGAAAACAGGCTCCCCCTCCTCGGTTGATTTTACGGGTAAAGGCTCAGGAAACTTTTGTATCAAAGTGAAAAGGGCCAAAACACCAAAGGAGAACATATCAAGGGATTTCTCATACGTTTTTCCTTCTGATTCAGGGGGCATGTAGGATGGATTTCCTGGCCTCCTGGTTAGTTGATTTTCTCCATCAGGAATGAGGCGGGCCATGCCGAGATCGGCTATCTTGGCGACCATCGCTGAATTGAGGAGGACATTTGGTGCGGTAAGATCACGGTGAATGATGGGAGGAGTCTGAGCATGAAGGAAATGAAGACCCGAAGCTACATCGTGAAGGATGGAGAATTTGAGACCAAGTGGAATACTTGTGGGTGACTGGTCGAGCATAGAATGCAGATCGATAAAAAGCTTCTCTGTTGCCAGACCGAGGGTAGGGGTGCCTCGGACGACAATCTCGCACACTCCGAGAAATTGCACAATGTGCGGATGGCGCAAGCGGCTTATCACTTTACACTCTCGGAGAAACTTATCCTGTATTAGTTCGGGGCTCTGCCAGTCTCTATCCTGCCTTGAAAACACATCGTGTACCCTTTTCACAGCGCAAACCGCCCCAGGAATCACCGCCTCTAGTACCACGCCATACGAACCCCTCCCTAGTTCAGGACGGTCGGTGAGCTTCACAGGGCACTGGAGTTGGACTGATACCAGGTCGAAATCGGGACCACCTCCAACGGACATTTTACGGTGCGACGAACGAAGATAGGCTATGCCCGCTACTAGTAGAGACTGGGCGTTCCCCACAGGGTATATAGAAGGGGGCGAAACCTTATAGAGCGCCTGCGCCAGCGCTAGTGTGCGCGTTCTCAAATCGGGCAGCATGGTCTAGCTAGCTACATAGTTCTGTGTGGTTGCACGGGCTGCGACTGCTGCAGTTCCTGGCTCTGTGGCTGGGCTGCAGGATTCACAGTCTGTCCGGCGACTCCCGCCGCCAGAGCGGCCGCCTGACTGTACAGAGCCTCCAGCTCCGCCCTGTTCTTGGCCTGGGCCGCGGCCAGCTCCGAGATGTGCTGCGTGCACGAGTCGTTGACGCTCGAGAAGTCGTTGAGGATTAGGAACTCTTTCAGATCCGACACCAGCTTCGATAGATTTTCGGCCGCGCGAACCTAAATGGGTTAGAGCTCTCTGTACGACTGAGAAAGGACAAGGACTAGTACGCTTACGATGTTCGCTGCTCTAACTTCGATTTCATGCTCTACATGAGCCACTTGCACCTCCGCGGCTTTCTGCTGCTCCTCTTCTGATACCTACAAAACGCGTTGGTGCTTGCTTTTGAGCGTTCTGTGAATGAAAGCCCGACCTTGGCTGCTTTGAGCATTTCTCCATAGTTCTCCAATATGGCCTTCACGTTTTCCCTCAGTTTTCTCGTGTAAGAAGAGATGTGCCCCTGGTCTTTCTTCGCCGACATTGTTATGGTGGGCTCGTATTAGAGAAAAACGCTCCGCGCAAAAAAAATTTGACTGGACGTCCACGTGCGTTTCTCCCGTTCTCCCGGTCAGCTCGAGCGGGTGCGGTTGTGTTAAAGATGGTAAGTAAATCTGCCTTCATCGAGTCAGTGAAGCTTTTCGCAGGCATATTATCTATACCATAAGATAAAGAGTTCATGTATATCTACTTCAGCCGCCCAGACAGAAGGTAAAGCGGACAAAGAAGGTCGCCGCTGCGCCGTTCGTGGCCAAGCAGCCGCCAAAGAAAGAGGTGAACCCTCTCATCGAGAAGAGACCCAGGAACTTTGGCATCGGTGAGTATATACGTATTGTCTTCAATAGAGTTCTAAAATCTCCGTGTGTAGGCGGTAACATCCAGCCGAAGAGAGACCTGACGCGTTTCGTCAAGTGGCCAAAGTACATTCGCCTCCAGAGACAGAAGCAGGTCCTCTACCAGCGGCTGAAGGTCCCTCCATCTATCAACCAGTTCACCCAGACCCTCGACAAACAGACAGGTTCAACAAATACATCTCAATGTTCTTACTAAGTTTGTTGATATGTGTATTCCTTGCTACAGCTACGCAGTTGTTCAAACTGCTGCACAAGTACCGGCCGGAGACAAAAGTACAGAAGAGAGAGCGACTGAGGGCCGTGGCGGTGAAGAAGAGCGAAGGTGGAGATGTGACTCCCGGGAAGAAACCAATCACCATCAAGTATGGGATCAACCACATCACAACTCTAGTGGAACAGAAAAAAGCACAACTGGTGGTCATTGCTCACGATGTCGACCCTATTGAGGTGTGCATGTCTTCACGTGTTAATATTCCATTTTATTTGCTCCTATCCCCTTTATCATATTTCTAGATTGTGGTGTTTCTTCCAGCTCTCTGTAGGAAGATGGGTGTTCCATACTGTATCATCAAGGGAAAGGCAAGGTTGGTTTGTGTAGTATGTACCAGTATATACAGTGGTGTATATCTAACTTCCTCTCCTCTGACAGACTAGGGACACTGGTGCACAAGAAGACAGCCACTGCTATTGCAGTCACTCAAGTGAAAAAGTCAGTCCACACCTTATCATGTTGCACCTTGCAGCAATTTGAACCTGCTCTTTCACTCCCTCACTCTCTTTGTCTGTTCTGTACTTTCGTTTCTGCTTCTCCCCTTCCCTCCATGTCTTTTTCTGTTTTTCTATCTCACTTACTCTTTTTTCTTTCCCCCTTTCCCTCCTCCTCCTCCCTCCCTCCCAGTGAGGATAAGGGTAGTCTCAACACACTGCTAGAGGCGGTGAAGACCAACTACAACGAGAGGTATGATGAGATCAGGAAGAGGTGGGGCGGAGGAGTCATGGGGCGAAAGGCTCAGGACGCCAAGGCCAAGCAGGATAAGATCAAAATGAGAGAAATGGCGTCAAAGATGACCGCATAGGACGAGCTAGTGATGCGTGTATTATAATGTCACCTGTGTTGTACAGAGCAAATTTTGACTGACAAATTCAAGCTGAAAACATAAACTGTCGCAAGCAGCATAAGTAATGGTGTAGAACAGTTCTGACACACTCTTGAAGTCTTCCACTGTAGGCTGTGGTTTCTTTGTACTAATACACACCACTCACCACCATCACGACCAAGTCACCACCAAGAGTTTTGTTCCTTTTTGGTCCCTGGCTGCGCCAAGAAGTTCAGAGTGGTTCGCATTATGGTGATCTGTTAACCGCATTATCCTCTCGCAAAAAAATTTTTGACACATGCATGCTACACTACATAATGTATCAGTTCTATACGAAAAAGTATATATTCCAGTCTGCCACAGGTAGAGCGGCCATCACTGCTTCCCAAAGAACTTCATGAGCAGGTCGATGGGCAGGGGAAAGACGTAGGTGTGGTTGTTCTCTGCAGATATGGTGTTGAGGGTCTGCAGATAGCGCAGCTGGAGGGAGGCCGGGGACTCATCGATGATGTCGGCCGCCTGGCGCAGCTTCTCCGACGCACCCCTCTCTCCATTGGCGGCTATCACCTGACGTTATATGCAGGGAAGGGAGATGCAGTGGTAGAGGTTTGTGGGGCAGGGATGAAAGTGTCTTACTTTGGCGTTTGCCTCCCTGGTGGCTTCAGCCTCGGCAGCCATGGCTCTCTGCATGTCTTGAGGCAGACTCACATCCTTCCTGCAAATATACAAAGTCCATTTAGTGCACACCATATTCCAGTAAGTGCACACCCTTCTCTATTTAGTGCACACCAACTTACATTTCCACCCTCTCCACCTTTACTCCCCATGGATCAGTGGCTACATCCAGCATCCTCTGCACACAAAACACACACCACTCGTCATCACACATGGCACACAATTAACCCGAACGAGAGGGGTTAACTCACGCTCATCTCTGCTCTGATGATGTCCCTCTCGGAGAGGATTTCCTTCAGGTTCTTGGTGCCGAGGATGTTGCGGAGTGTGGTCTGAGCTCGCAGGTACGTGGAGTTGAGGGCATTCTCGACACTTATGACCGACTTGATGGGGTCGCTAATTCTGAAATAGACCACTGCGTCAACGCGACACGTCACGGAATCTTTAGTCAGAATCTGTATAATTATAGAGAGAAATAACAACAGGTAGTGTGTAGATACGAGTTGGGTTGGGTGTGTGTCCACCTCTTGTGGAGGGACATCAAAAGTCACAGTTCTCAAGTTGACCACCCGGACATCATCAATGCAGGGAAGGACAAAGAAAATACCTGTGCAAAGAAACACACACTTCTTGCACGTGGTGATCGATGAAGATGTTATCGATCAAACCTGGTCCCTTGGCTTTCGTAGAAACAAGCCTCCCCAGCCTCAGTATGACAGCTCTCTCATAGTCCTTCACAATCTGCAGGGCACCAGCAAAACAGTAACTTAGCGCTCACTCACACAAATTAGTCAGGGCTCTCAGTGGCCTGCTTGTTGGGTTACCTTCACGCTCCAGATGAGTGAGATGGGGAAGAAGAAGATGACGATGAGGAAGGAGAAAAAGGCGAGGATGTAAAAGCAGCAGCCGAGGTCTCCGCTATCATCGTCAGCAACGTCCTTCCTTTGGCCCGGCGATCCTGCGTGCAAGCGTAAAGTGTATCACCACATTCCGCCGTGCAATACTACACAGAACAAGCCGCCATACAGCGCAACAAGCGACAGCGAGTAAAAAGTTGCCCGAGCAGCCGCGCAACACGTACTTACCAATCTTTGATCTCGGCTCCTCTTCCTCGTCCACCACCACAGCGTGCGAAGCCATCGCGTCGATTGGCTTCTCCTGACTTCTGGCTCAGTCTCTAGCTAGCCTCTTGAGCTGGAAAGCTGGCCAACTAGCTGCTGCACTCCGCTCACAGCCGGCCGCACCTTTACAGAATTTCGCGGTTCTAATTATTCGCACGGATATACGCATGCGCAGCCGCTGTTTCAATTTTTCTTTTAGCAAAATTTATTTACACACTGTAAATTTGTATCGGCTACATTCACATTTATTTTCCTGGTATATAGTAGACATAACTAGCGAACAGTCTTTCAGATGCTGGTCTGCGGAGCAGCACCTCCCATTGCCTGTGTATGAGAGAGAGAGAAAGAGGACTAAATAAACAGTAGCGCATGACTACAAGTGGCTGAATTACATTATTATTGTAGTATCCAATTACGCTGCGATAGTACTCTCAAATACACCTGTACTATAAACTGTAGCTGGCGCACCCATAAGTGCATTGCTAGTGATCCCACAAAATGAATATCATTTTTGGGAAGAGCAGTTGAGGTGTCTGGGAGGTGAGACAGACACCTCATGTTCATATGGTGTATGTTCGTTTGTTAACGGTTCCGCCCATTGCTCTGGGTGCGTGGTCTATGGCTCTAGTGCTATGGCAGCCACCTGAGTATTATTATTATTTGGGAAGAGCAGAATCCGAGCACACACATGAACCCACAAATCCAATTCTTGGCAGCAGCTCTGGGTCTCTCTCCCAAGAACAAATTGCATATCAAAGGTCTCTATTGGCTCTATTTGCCTCATAATGAGAATGCTTTCATAGGTACAAGAAAACTCAGCCATGTATGGGTACAAACAGTTCTCCCCTTTGCTGAAGCACACCTACTACAAGAAAATACACCCATGAACCCACCAAATACAACTCTTGGCAGCTGCTCTGGGTCAAACCAAAGGTCTCTATTTGCCTCATAATGAGAATGCATATACAAGAAAACTCAGCTATGTATGGGTACAAACAGTTCTCCCCATTGCTGGAGCACACCTACTCTCAAAGAAAACAAACCCTGCAGTCAGCACATGTGTGGAGGGTGTGTGCGTGTGTGTGTGCATCACTCACAGTGTGGCCCATGATCTCCATGGGGATGGGAAACATGATGGTAGAGCCTCTCTCAGCAGCGATGGTGTTCAGGGTCTGAAGGTAACGCAGCTGGAGGGCAGTGGGCGTGGCAATCATGTCCGCAGCTTCCTTCAGAGCACGGGAGGAGTCGAGCTCACCCTTGGCGGAAATAATCTGGTGAAGAAAAATAAAAATCAATCTCTAAATTTTTGCAAGGTTGTGTGTGTTCTTGCAGACCTTGGCAGAGGCTTCACGAGTGGCCTCAGCCTCGGCAGCCATGGCTCGCTGCATCTCTCGAGGCAGACGGACATCCTTGCTGGAGACAAAGAGATGGAAAAACAGATGAAACACTAGATTGGAATGTATATCTATGCATGCAGGACATACATTTCCACTTTCTGAACATCGACGCCCCACCTATCAGTCGCATCATCCAAATCATTCTGAAACCCAAAAAAATTGCACTCGTGTATAAATTTGACACTAAATCTGCAAAATCTTTACTAAGTTTTCCTCCACTTACACACATCTGGTTCTGGATGGTGTCCTTGGAGCTGAGGATCTCGGAGAGGGTGTGGCCTCCGAGGGTGTTCCTGAGAGTGGTCTGGGCAAGGAGACGAGTTGCGTTGGCCGCATTGACGACGAATTTGATGGATGCCACTGGATCCCGGATCCTGAACTGGACAATGGCGTCCACGTTGACCGTCACACTGTCCTTGGTCAGGATCTGAACAGAGAACACAAAACACAAGATTCAAATTCCACCCCACCTCATTAGTAATGGGTGTAGTGAAAATTAGGGTAAAATGACATTATGAGTTCTTTCTTAAATAGATTTTTAAATGGTGACAACCCGGTTCTTTGAATTATCCACGTTCTCCTTTTTACCCGTTGTGGAGGCACGTCAAAGGATTTGGTTCGTACGTCGACCGGCACAAACTGGTCGATGCAAGGCATCAGGAAGAAGATTCCGGGTCCCTTGGCTTCGTCGTCCTTGATCCTCCCCAGTCGAAATATCACTGCCCTCTCATACTGCGGAACCACCTATATGGACAAAATGTTTGCAGCTGCATGCAGTGATCTCCGGCAAAATATAGTCAACTCAACCACAAGGAATGAGAGGAAGAAAGAGGGAGGAGGTGGGGTTTTATGTGCAGACCTTGATGACGTAGAGGAGGGAGAAGGGGAAGAGGAGGAGGATAGTGAGGCCTGAGATGATGGTGAGGACAACGGTACAGCAGCTCGTCGCCACGCCCGTCACCGGCACGCGCTCTATCTCGTCTTCGCTTTGCAGCAAAGTTTTCCCAACGCCTGCAGGAAACAAGCACAAAATGATGGAAAATCAACCATAAACCATTAGCTAGTGTAGCTAAATATCCGTGTAGCTACCTTTCTCTAATGCCATGCCTTCCAGCTCTTGGTAAGAGCGCTTATCGATCTTCGACATGCACGGCCCACAGAACCGTCAGAGAGCGGTGTGATCCAGACACCACACGCTTGAGACCAAGTGACGAGGAACAAAGACGACGGAGTGACCGACGATCACGACCTCCCAGCCTAGCCGCTGCAAAATTTGGGTGGGGTGCACAGCTCACGTGCACTTAAGGTGTGCACTATTTAGGGGGAAAACAAATGCTGCTGCGGAGATGTTTTTGCAGGTTCTGCAGGAGCGTCGTACAGCAGTCCAGACACTCGACGCTGCACACTGGGACGGTGTACACAAAGGAAGAGTCCCTCAGGACCCACTACCAGGTGCTAGGAGTTGGGAGAAGTGCCAACAGGACGGAGATTAGAGCCGCGTTTGTCAACCTTTCCAAGCGGTATCATCCGGACAGCAATCCCCAGCAGAAGTCGGATTCGGACACTAGAGCGTTCGTTGCCGTGAGCGAAGCCTATCGCATTCTCAGTAGTCCGAAGAGAAGAGCCGAGTATGACCACCAACTGGCGGTGGCTGAAGCGTATAAAGAGAGCGTCTACGGCGGTAGCGGAGTATGGCAGGCAAGACAGTCGTTTCCCTCAGACAGCTACGACGTGAACTGGGAGCTGTACCGAAAGTCTATGAGGAAATCAAACCATTCGAGAGTTCTGTTCATGCTGTTGGCCCTCACGTTCACAGTCCCAGTAATATTCATGCTGAGAGTCAAGCACAACTACCACAAGTACTACCAGCCAGTCGCCATTCTAGAGTCTCAAAGGAACACTGCAGTGTACAAGGCAGTCAGAGAGAAGGCCAGGAGCTCCACTGTACAGGAGCAGTTGGATTTGCTGGTGGCTCGACATGCAAATAGGGCCTCTAATAAAAACGATAACCCTCCTAGCAGGTAGTATGTCTTTGTCTCTCGTTTTCATTCAGTTGTCGGATTTTATATGCGCAAATCCGCGGTTTCCTTGGAGACGTGGGCGTGAATAACAACAAAATGGCGGCCGCCGGAGAGCATAGAGCGGCGAGGCAATGGGTTCCTCTGCAGCGGCAGCTGGTTCCGGAGACTGTAGAGAAAGAAGGAGCGGTATACAGTAGAAACATGCAAAGACGGCAGAGAGAATCTATTCGGAACGGTCTCAGGAAGGGCTTCCTGAAGACGCTGGATCGAGACCTGATCCTGCAGCAATGGTGGGAAGGTGGAGAAGAGGAGCAGAAGAAAGAGTCATCCAGCGGCTCTCTCGAGCACATCTTGCGTGTGTCTCTCCCCAGATCGGGTGTCCAGGCCATCCACGACGTGGCCCTGCTGTCCTGCCCTCAACTCCGCATCTGCAACCTCCCTCACTGCTTCATTCAAGACCTCTCGGCTTTCTACGGTTGCGTCAACTTGCTCAAGCTGGACCTCAGCAGCAACCAAGTCAGTCTGTTAGATTCACTCCATGCTTGATTCAATATTTCTCTCTCAAAAGGTTGAGCATGTTCCTCCTGGCGACTTCTGGTACTCCCTGTCCTCTCTACGAGTGCTCTATCTTAATGGAAATAGCATCAGCAACAAATCCTGCATCCAGTGGATAAACCACTGTCCCCATCTCCACGTGCTCACCCTTCACTCCACTCCACTCTATCTGTCTAGAGACTACCGTCACCATGTCGTCAACGGGTAGCTACATACGTAGATATAACAACCACACACGATATAGCACTTTGGCAACGTTCGGCTGACTTTATACTCAGGCTAGCTAGAGCCACTAGGATTCATGTTGTGCTGTAGACAATAGGACAACATGACTCAATTGTCAGCCATCACACTAAAACGTTACAAGAAACCTTAGTTGTGCCATGTCTAGAACAATGCTTCAAGTACTGTCTCTCTTGTAGACTACGGGCACTGTCTAGAACAATAATGCTTCAAGCACACTGTCTGTCTTGCAGAATAATGACACTACAGGCACTGGACAAGCATGTGATATCAGACGAAGAGATAATGGAGAACATGAGCCTACAAGGAGCCTTCCAGGCCTGCTCGCCACAGCTGAGGCTGCAACTCTACCATCCCCACAACTCAGTATGTACACAGCCCAATATCTCAGGCTACTGTTAAACCTCCGAGTAAAGGACACGTTGGGACAAGGTATTTGTCCTTTACGGGGAGGTTTTCCTCTCTTTGGAGGTTAAAAATGTGCTAAAGTAAACGTTTGGGACATCAAAGTGTGTCTTTTATTCTATTGCGTCCTTTATTCAGAGGTTATGCTGTAATAGGTGCATCCCATGCAGGAGACTGAGTTTTCCTTGGAACTGAGAGGCGTATATCAGCTACTGTTGGCAGTTGACAGTACCCTTGCACACTGCTCGCCAGTCCACATTGTTCAGCGACGGACGCGCGGCTGGCTGACCAGGAGAGCCCTCTTGAAAAGCTCTGACAGTAGAATAAAGTATGGAATGATCGCATGTTCCTACTCTCTATGTATTAGGTTACCGTATGCATACCTCTTCCAGGTCACTAGTTAGCAAGTACCAGTCCACTAGAAGAAGGGCCCAGAACGCGGCTCCTCCGCCACCCAATACAGCATATGTCACAGAGAGACATCCCAATGTACAATCCTCACATCCCACCTCAGATCCTTCTACCTTCAAGACAAGGTGGAATATCTCTCTCCCGGTACCTCAGTCTGCCTCTCCCGTCTACTCAATTACACCAGACAGGGTCTCCCCTAGCAGAGTACAGAACTCTAACTCTCCACAGCATGCACCACTGGAGTCACACACGGTCGCAATACACCCTGGGTCTTCCCGAACCCACCACTCAATCTGCATCAACCTTAACAAGCTAGAACACAGTGTGACCAATCAGAAGTGTACTATTACCGCAGTGAGGACGCAGCAAGCTAAGCAGAAGGGGTCTACCAACCCGAAGAAAGATAAGCGACTAAGTGTCGGGGAAGAAAACAAGGAACAGAGCAGAGAAGAAAGTAAGGACAGAAGATCGTGGATCACTGTAGTTGGCGAGAAAGCAGATGTGCTGATGGAGAACGACCATGTTGAGAAGATGGCGGAATCAAAGAAAGAGGCAGGGAGGGAGCTGAGAGAAGAGGAAGCTCAAATCATGGAGACGGTGGAAAAAATACGGGAACCTCCTTCTAAAGATCTCCGCAAAGTCGCCTCGCCTACAACCATCCACGGAGCTCCAAGACTCAGTAAAGACGCCCTGGCATTCAGTCGAGTGTTTGAATCCATGACGCTGTCAACATTCAAAGCAGTGGACAGGATTCACGAAGTGCAGAGAATGAAGGAAAACTGGGAAAGGAAGGCTACTCATGTAGCCAGGATGAAAACCGAGAGGGAAAGACGACGCAGAAAGATTCAGGATTTCCAACAAAAGACGAGGGAAACCATCGAATCATGGAAGATAATGGAGGAGAATAAGCTGATAAGGTTGCGTGAAAAGGCAGCCCAGGAGACCATGCAAAGCATTCTTGACAGATCTCTGCGACGGGCTGCTTCTGATAAAGGCCGGCAAAAAGAGACAGCAGAACGGTCGTTCGCAACAGAGTTTGCTCGACAATCCTTGAACATGTG
Source organism: Geodia barretti (assembly GCA_030341885.1). Classification (NCBI taxonomy): domain Eukaryota; kingdom Metazoa; phylum Porifera; class Demospongiae; order Tetractinellida; family Geodiidae; genus Geodia; species Geodia barretti. The sequence goes on from CASHTH010001979.1 coordinate 100,492, forward strand.
TCACGAGGTATCAAAGGACGACCACGGGCTCTCACTTGAAGAAAGGAGAGAGGAGATAAAGAGACAGGTCAAGCAGGTGACCGAGGCTACTCGTCAGAGGAGACAAGAAGCCAAGACTGAGAGAGAAACAAGAGAAGCACAGCTGGTGTGGGAGGGGGAACTGGGGAAGAAGGAGCTGAGCAGGAAGATGATACAGGCAGCGGCCCAGAGAATGTCTGAAGCCAAGAGGAGAGTTGGGAGAGCGGTTGTAATGAGGGAAGCCGCTAGAGCCTCGGTGGAGAGGGCGAGGGAAGATTTCAGGGAGAGCACCTGCAGAGATCAGCCTGTCAAACTACCACCTTTGATACTGGACCTGAGGCCTGAATCTGAGCTTGTCAAGGCCGGACGTAACAGACTTCGCAAGGTCGTAGCCGGTGAACCAACTCCAGCTCCATTCAGACTCAGGTGTTTCACTCACGAAGCCAACCGGACGTGGCAGAGAGGGACTCTGGTCCTGGCAGCGAGTGCCGCGCAACCGCACACAACCTCTCCAGCACGATTCCCTGAGATTGAGAAGGTTTCTCGTGCCCACCACCAACTTAGACCGAGTCGCATTCTGCATAACTCTGCCCCCACACCCCTGCACTCTGAGTGTACGGAACAGAGCCCTGTCGAAACACCAACTGAACACTGTGCCTGTGGAACCAACACCAGCCCTTGTTCAGTGGGTATGACCTAGAGCTAATTTATGTATACCAACGAACGATTCTTTTGAAGAGCCTCCCTTTATTTAGTCAATGATTCTAATTGTGTCAAGCTTCCACAGTTGTATGCTACGCTGCTCTACAGCACATACCACACCAGAAGAGGAAATGCACGTATTAGGTGTCCCTCTTTTAAGGAAAGACACCTTTTAGGTGTCGGAGACACCCTTCTGCGCACTACTACGTAAATAAAATCTGTGTGACTTTACATATAATACAGAGCAGTACATATTTACAACAGGTTAAAACATTATGACCACACATAAAAATAGCTGGCTGAGACATACGTTTCTGGTTGTTGATAATAATAGTGATAATGCAGAAAATAAAATTAATGGTGGCAGCTATGCGTCCTTGATGAAGGAGCGAGGAAAAATGCCTGTGCTTCCGTTACACTGGCCTTCATACCAATCCGCGTTGACTGCAGAGAGGAGAGTGAGTGAGGGAGGGAGGGAGGGAGAGGGAGGTTAATGGTTGATATTATACATGTCTGATGAAACTTTACAGAAAACAAAGTTGTGACAGGCAACAATGCTGAAAGTTAGATAATCTTGACAGAGGACAATGCTGTGAACAGGACGGAAGAGCTACACAAGCTAAAATGTCGTCTTATGTTTGTTAGACTTTGCAGATAGACAAGAGTTGGGGGAGAATAAGAGCTACTGCATCATGGTGACGATGATTCTGGGAGTCCTCATTAAGACTGGACGTGGAGGTGGGGGAGGTTGTGAGCGAGCGTCTGACTCACTCTCTAGCGTGATCTTGATCTTGTCTCCCGCTCTGAACGTCAGTTCGTCCTCGTACTGTGCCGTGTAGTCGGCAACTGCCATCACCTCCTTGATTACTGTTGCCTGAGCCTGAGAGAAAGGGAGCAGAGAGAGGGGAGAGAGATACATAATACACACTCGAATCCCAAGTGTATATACCAGACACATACAAACGTAACACTATCACTTGTTTGCCTATAGAGTCCCTACGAAAGTAAATTCAGTCGGACAACAAACTAGTTATGGGCAATGGGGTTGTTTATACCTATAGTATTCCTGACACTAGACTCCCTGCCGTTATCACACACACACACCCTCACACACACGGTTACACAGACCTATGCGAGGCATGATCAGGCAAAAGATCACATTACCATAATAATCTGGGCTCGTTCCTTGAAAGGGGAGCATCACGTTAACATGGTATTCAAGCACCATACACAAAACAATTGTCCTGTGGATTCTCACACATTACGGAACTAATCTACCACAACTCCCTTGGCTCAAATTCTGCCAGTACTGCTGGTTAGGTCACACAAAGCCCTAGCAGCAGCAACTTAGTTGGGTCGGTCTGATATTTACTGAGCCTTTTCACTTCTGAACACAAAAAATCCACACCATCAACACGTTTTTTGTTCTCACCTCGCTTTTCTCATAGGCCCACAGTGTAAGTCTGAAACCGTCCTCCAAGTCTGCGATGGCTGTTCTGAGCACTGCATCGCTTGTGATCTGCTCGAGCTCTCCACTTGCCGGCTTGTACCTTCACAGAAACAGACACACAAACACTTTGAAATCGTATACACACACCGTCAGACTGCAATAAACACGACTTATGTAGCTTTGCATTTTCGTGACACTCGGGGAAGTTTCGGAAAATGTTTGCATAAAAACAGTCTGAAATTGCAAAATCCACTAGGCGGGAGAGGTAGCCTATATTTGAGTATTTAGAAAAGGTGCTAACCCGCATGTACAACACTTTCCCCCTTCAGTAATGCTAAGAATCTCATTGATATGGTTGTCAGTTGTTGACTACCCAGTGCAGCTAAGGTGTAAATTCCCCACCGTAATTGTGAGTTTGTCTTGTGTGACCGTAAAAGGGACTAACCAGAGAGTGAGGGTGCCGTCCTGCGCCCCGAACTTGCTGCAGATTATTTTACTGAGCTGGTTGAACTGAATCGAGTAGAGCACCCGCACAGCTCTCGTGGACGTGTAGTGTACCTTGATAGTTATAGTAGTCTGGGGAGGAAAATGAAAGAAAAATGAACAATACCTATCATAGCCACATACCCCTATAATGCTAGATACCGTGCCAATCCCTAGCATACTCTCAACGCAGGCAAGACACAGAAGGTGTATAGATGGTGTAGGTTAGCTCACTGTATAGTTAGCTCACAGTATAGTTAGTGCTTGCATTTTTCTACGTACCTCAGGGGAAGTGGGGGTAGGGGAGCGAGCTGGAGAAGCACTGGGGGATATCTGGTTGGCCCGAGGAGCCATGCCGCTTGACTTGGCGTCTCTCGTCGGTGCCTTTCTCCCATTCATATAAGGTGGGGAGTTTCGTCTCGGGAGAGACCTGGGCCCTCCCCCATTCATCATGGTCGGAGGGGGCGGGGTCTGCGGCTTGGGGGGTCTGTTTTTGGGGGCTATGGGGACCCTCGACTTAGTGGGGGTCGAGAAAGATTGTGAGACCTGGAGAAGGGAAGAGGATTCCCGACGAGGGAGAATGAACGGCTGAGCCTTGTTCTGCTGCTGGAGACTGGCTTCTCGAGCCTCGATTTTCAACCCCGCGGACGCCGGGGGTGGCGGGAATGAGGGTTTGGGGGCACGGGAACGGGACCTGGGAGGGGAGAGTCTGTTGGGGGATGGAGACCTCGATCGCTTGTTCTGTAGTGAGGAGGAGGAGGGGGAACATGTTTGGTTAGGATGTGATTAGGATGTTATTCAAGGATTTAGTACTAAAGTAAGCAGGACAAACACAATGAGGGTTTGGTTTAGATTATTAGGATGTTATTCAAGGATTTAGTAGTAAAGTAAGCAGGACACACAATGAATGTTTGGTTTAGATTATTATGATGTTATTCAAGGATTTAGTATAATTATAGTAAGTAAGCAGGACACACAATGAATGTTTGGTTTAGATTATTATGATGTTATTTGAAGGATTTAGTAATAAAGTAAGCAGGACAAACACAATGAGTGTTTGGTTTAGATTATTACGATGTTATTCAAGGATTTAGTATAATTATAGTAAAGTAAGCAGGACACACACAATGAGTGTTTGGTTTAGATGATTATGATGCTATTTGAAGGATTTAGTAGTAAGCTGGACAATGAACCACAGCCCTTAGCAGCGGTCTGTTATCATGCGGCCTACTCTACTCACCACTTCCCACTTCCAATGGACACTCAACTCACACATACAGTCCTACTAGTTGACCAAAGCACACACACAACCTACTTTCACACCTGCATTAGTGGTCCAGATAAACAGCACGGGACATGCTTTCTGGATATAAGGTTATAGCAAGACAGTAAATCTGTATGCTTCAGGCAAGGTATATGTATGTACTATACGTGTGTACTTAACGTAACTAACTAACTAACTAACTAACCTGGGCACCCACAAAGCCTGTAAAGTCGTCCTGATCCACAATTGATGATACAACCTACACGAGAGAGAGAGAGAGAGAGAGAGAGAGAGGGAGGAATAGTTTTCACTATAGTAGTAGTTGTGCTGTATCCGTCTTCCTGCCCAAACGCGTGACGGTTTCTATTGTGCCGGTCTGGCTACTGGGACTCACTTTGGCTGGCTTTAGAAACTTGACTGGTTTGATGACGTCGGTCTTGTTTCTGGGAGGGAGGAACCACATGCATGACTTGGGAAGCCGGTAGGGGAGGAATGTCTTTCCCGTCTGTTCAGAGAGAGAGGGCAAGGGGAGGAGGAGAGGAAAGGTAAGTAAAACATATACATCAGGAGTAAGATAAGCAATGAGGTTGCAAGGCAACTACAGTGGAACCTCTGAATAATGGAGACATGTTGGGACCAGGAATTTTGTTCTTTAGAGGGAGGTTGTCCTCTCTTTGGAGGTTAAAACTGTTCTAGAATAATAGAAAGGTGAACGTTTGGGACCTAAAAGTGTGTCCTTATTGAGAGATTGAGCCCATTATCAAAGGTCCTACAGTAGACCCAAGACAACAGACAACCCTTCTTCCATATGTATGTTACATGTGTGGTGCAGTAGACGTTTACCTTGAGGCTCTCAATGGCACTGGTGATAATCCTGTGCCGGCTCTCAGAGACACCGCTGGCTGTTTCCCTCCCGTTCTCCAGCAGTTCGTCGCACTGCTGCCTTCGCCCCAGTTGGAGCTCAGCGTAGGCCTTGTTGTACAAAACCTGCGGCAGAACAACAAACTAATCTCCATGTACGTATACACACATACAGCCATTACTAGTACTAACAAAAGGGTTATAAACTAAACGTGGTTCAGCTACCCGAAAAAATGTAATCCACAGAAACCAAAACGAAAAGCAGCATAACTATGGCAGCAATTATCAACAGAGGTTTCAGAGATGTTCAGTTTCAGAGATGTTCAGTGGCAGAGCCTACTTCCTTCAAGCTTGGGAGCTGCCCACACACTGGCTTCCTGAAGCCCCTAGCCTGCCCATTCAGGCAGCTACATAGCTCCAGTCTTCAGTCCCGTCCAGTGTGATCATGAAGTAGGGGCAGCCCAAGGCAGCCCAAGGTGTACACACATACCATTATAGCAAGCCACACTACACCAACATCCCTTAGATTTTAGACACAATTGTTCTTAATTTCCTCTTCCTCTGCCCTTCACCCCCTATTCCTCTTCCTGTCTCCCCTCTCTATATACCTCTAGTTTTACTCCCAGGGCTCTCTCTATGCACCTCCCCCTTTCCTTCTCTCTCATTCTCAGCTTTCTCTTTTTCTCTCTCGACCCCAAGGCTTTTCCTGCCCTCCCATTTCTCTCTCTCTCTCTCTCTCTCTCTCCATCTCTACTGACTTGCTAGGCTCACCTCACAAGAGTAGAGTTTGTACTGCAGTCCAAGCTGCTTGTAGTCAATGAGAAGATTCCCACGAAGATGCGTGAGAGCCAGTTCGAAATCCTTCAGAGCATCCACAAACCTGACAGAGAGAGAGAGGCACCTCAAGTACAGTAACACTAGCGATATCTGAAGATTAGGATCCCATACCCCCACACATTCCTATCCAAGACGTCAATTGTCACCATGACATCTTGAATAAACTAATCTATGTCAGATGTTCTTAAGGCAAATGCTGGCAGATGGTAAGAAATTGTTCACACATGTAGAGGAAATGCCTAATACCATAGACTAAGTGACCTAGGAAATATAGGCACCATATGGGCTATTTCAGAGATAGTTGAACAATACCCGGATGAAATTCTAGCGTCTGGAGTGGTGTGGGAGGGAGCCCACAGCAATGGGGACACCGTACAGATTAGGAAGACTTGTGTGCATACACAGGGTTCACTGTATGGACTGCTACAAAGGTGTCACCATTGCACGAGTAAAGGATGCCTCGCTAGACAGTGTAAAACCCCAGTGACGGATGAACAGCCACTGTCTGGAACGTTTTCGACTGCGCTCATGCGGATCCAGGGGGGTTCCACGGAACCCCTCTGGATCCGCCACTGAACCCCCAAATACAGAGCCTCTATTCTGTGTCCCCACAGCCAATATTGCAGACAAGGTTGCTAGTCTGGGTCCCAAAGGAGTCCGTTTTAGCTGAGCTTTCTCAGGCTCCAGGTGAAAATTGCCCAACAAAACAAACGACCACTTGATTCACACGTTCCCCACTCTTACCGCTGTTTCTGTAGACAGAGGCAGCCTCTCTGGAAGTAGCCAAGAGCCATGTGAGGGTCCCTCTTCACGCAGAGGTCCAGATTCTGCACGGGAGTGACAACAAGCCAACGTAACTACAGCTGTTGCAAATAGGAGCCTCGGCTACGCATGCAGACGGCGCGCTGTTCTGCTTGCTTGCTTACCCTCTCTGCGTCTTCCAGGTTGCCTTGTCGGAGAAAGGCAGATGCAATGTTGAAGAAGATGCGAGCACTGGGCTCTGGAATCTCCGTGAAGTTGTCGACGGCCTCCTCGAAGCGCCCGGCCTCTGCGTTCTCCACGCCTGCCTGCCACAAAACCACCATCTCTTTTAGAGACATGGCTACACTTTCTCAGTAATAATGTCTTTCTCAGTAATGATGTCACTCGACTAGATTCTATAAAGACTCGTTTTGCAAAAACGGTTCCTGCTTTCAGCTTTTATGGTCGCCATGCTCCAGCAGATTACGTAATCTGGTGGGCGATTATTAGGATCGACCCGTTTCCTGGCAACGAAACAGGAAAATGGCGACCACGGGCGGCAACGCGGGCAGCCAGTACAAGGGCCCATTGAAAAATGGGAGGTAAGCATTAAACTAAGCGACCACCTCTATGTCATTTGCCTGTGAACTGGTTCTGCAGAATGGAGGGGAGGGCAGAATATGTGTTTCCCTCGGGAACCAAGTATATCGGAAACATGGAAGATGGAATGTAAGAACACTAAATCTAAGTGTACACATACGAAAAACAAATTATCCGACCCATGCCAAGAATTTCAAAAACTAAACCATCCATGAAATTAAATGACAAGTCTGTGTGTGTGTGTGACCACAGGTTCCACGGTAGAGGCACCCTCTACTTTCCCAACGGAGGCAAGTTTGAGGCAGAGTGGGAGAGAGGGAGAGCCGTAGGGTCCAGCGGTTCCGGTGGGCAGTTAACCTTTAGAGATGGGCTGCAGTACCAGGAGACCGACTGGAGATACTGCGACAGAATCGACCGCAGGTTCTGGACTGAGATCTGCCACGGGATCAAACCAGCAGGTATACACTACATAATGGAACCACACCATGTCTCATAGAGGCCAATATGATGCTAGGTACCATGCCCATCCTGTATATACCATACTTAGCACACAACATGTTGCACAAACCTATCATACCCATACGTTAAGATCGCCTTAGTCGACTAAATGTCAACAACAAAATGAGGGTATTAGGAAAGTGAGAAATGTGGTAGTCTGTGGGTTTTGAAAACAGCCCTACAATTAGTGGAGGAAATTGAAAGAGTCTGCAGCCTTTTAATGGAAGAGCAAAGTTCAGGTCAGCCATAGTGGAAGGAGGAAGTTAATCTGTTATTCAGCACCACTTCCCTCCAGCTCCCTTGTACATGTTGCACAATAGTCAAATGGCATATGACCCTTCTATTCCCAGGTGTATATTGCATTTTCCAGTTAATTTCACATAATATACTACCTAAATACAGTCTGTACATACATTTTGCATGGTTATTGGCCAATCCCACCTCATGAATATCAACCATACTGAATATACCAACTCAGCATACTCTAACTGGCTGCTGAGTAAGTACGATGTATTTTTGCCTAGCATTTGGCCTTCCTGTCTCATCGTTATACGTACATGCATGTGAGTACATAATAGGTTGCTGGATATAGGCTCCAATAGTCCCACCTGTCCATCTGGAATGTCCATCTGGAATTTAAATTCACCTCCCTATTCACTATGCCCATCCCTACACTATACTGTACCTACACAGACTGTATGTATGTAGGTATGTAAAATTATCTGGAAAATGCAATATATACACCTGGGAATATATAGAAGGGTCATATATGTACATCGTCACTGCGGACAGACACCCATTATTTCCCAGGCGCGTATATCCTACATCTGCCCCCAGTGAATGAATGATAGGCTCACGCTATGAGTTCACCACGTTTTTCGAGTCTCACAACTAGAACCGGGGGGAGGGGAATTAAATTCCAGTAGTGTCTTGCCGACACGGGGATTAAATGGACAAGTGGGGACTACTGCGGTATGGGAGAAAAGATGGGATGTATGCAACCATTTTGTTAGTATATAGCTTTACAATCCAACGAAGACATGCGGGTGGGTATCAGTAGCTTTACAATTCTCCTTCCTCCCGTATCTCTTACAACAAACCTTTGGGGTGGTTAAATGCCTGGTTTCACAGCATCCCCCTCCACTTTCTTTTCTTTGTCCGTGGTTATCCACCTTCCTTCCTTCCTTCTCTTGCCACAACCTCACTGGCGGTTAAAATACCTCCATTCCTCCTAACAGTGGTAGTGTATGCGCATGTATCTGTATGTTTGTTCGACCATTGTGTGTTGCGCAACATTTTTCATGTGTTGTGAGGTGCGTACAAACATCTCGGGGCTTCTGCGAACAATTCCCACTACTGTGTAGTCCGCTAGAACAAATGCAATGCTTGGCTAGCAAAAATCAACCTTTGAGCACATGTGCATTGTCATGCCACAGAGACGTGGGTCGGTTACATAATATAAACAGAAAAAGAAAAATCGTGCAATTCAGACGATGAGGTAGTCTTGCCTCACCCACCAGTAATACATACAGGACTGCTACATTATCTCTCCAGTGGCAGATCCAGGGGGGTTCCCGGAACTCCCTTTTTGTCGTTTTGCGCGCATGCGTCGCCGGCCTCGTGTGTGCGCACGAGCGCAGTCGAAAACGTTCTGGACAGAGGAACCCCCCCTTTCAAAATCCTAGATCTGCCACTGCTCTCTCTCTCTCACTGCACCAGGTCGCACCCAGCTAACGGACCGGAGGCCAGAGGTGGAGATCCCACTGGGATGGTATGACTGTGGAGACGGGCTCTACAACCCTCAGAACAGAATGGTCTACTCCCACAACATGACCTTCCTCAGAAATGCAGGTATAGACATACATTCAGTGAAACTTCTGAATAAGGGACAACTTGGGGACATCGAAAGAGTCCGTTATTTAGATGTGTCCTTGTATTCGGAGGTAGTCTAATTAACACTAATGTGTTAGTAAGAGGCAGAACTACGTGTCCCTTATAGAGAGGGTGCCCTTTATTCAGAGGGTCGTTTTTCAGAGGTTTCACTGTACATAGACACATAGACACATAGATACATACATACATACATACATAAATACATACATTGGGCAACTGTAGTTTGGCAATATTCTGAACGACGTACGAAAATGTGTAAGAAGGGACATTATCGCGACCATTGTGTGTTGCGCAACATTTTTCATGTGTTGTGAGGTGTGTACAAACATCTCGGGGCTTCTGCAAACAATTCCCACTACTGTGTAGTCCGCTAGAACAAATGCAATGCAACGCATTCTTGGCTAGAAAAATCAACCTTTGAACCATGTCTGCACATGTGCATTGTCATGCCGCAGAGACGTGGGTCGGTTACATAATATAAACAGAATAAGAAAAATCGTGCAATTCAGACGATGAGGTAGGCTCGCCTCACCCGCCAATAATACATACACCACTGCTAACATTCTCTCTCCAGTGGCAGATCCAGGGGGGTTCCTTGGGTTCCGCGGAACCCCCTTGTCGTTTTGCGTGCATGCGTCGCCGGCCTCGTACGCGCGCACGAGCGCAGTCGAAAACGTTCTGGACAATTGTGGCCCATTTTGATAGTTTGCAGACAAGCGCAATTCTATGAACTGTTTTCTCCTTAAAACATTCCTACTCTAATGCATGCACTCCTACTCTAATAGCTGACATAATACATACACAGTGCAAGCATTCTTAACTCAATTATAAAGTGTAGTACTGTTGTTGTTGTTGAGGTGAACGGTAGAAATAACGGAGTGGTCAGGCACAGGGAAATGGGGTGTAGTGAAGTAGTGTCCCAGCTATTTCCCTGTGTTGTGCCAATCTCCATGGATCATACCACATATCTTACCCCTGGGAATAGACACACCGTCCTGTGTGTTCTGTCCAGGCCAGCTAACCCTGGGCCACATCTCCCCTGTGAAGCTCCATTTTTCAGAAGTTCACCATTTCCTAACCTTCCTAACCTTTCGCACCTCCACCAGTTATTATGATGCCTTCCTTTCTATTATATTGCCGTGCTTCATTGCATCGTCAACTCAGTGGGACATTAAAGGCAAAGTGTTTAATTATTATGTACCTCAATTTGCAATGTACTGTGGATTGGTAGTTTTTGCGGAAAAATTTTCTTTTCACAGACAAAGATACCCACACCCACAATATGCTTTCCTGTGAAAGCCGAAAAATATGCTCTCAGAAAAAAAAAAATTGGCGTAGTAATGACATTTTGGTCAATGTATAGGTAGACATAAAGTTCTGTCATTAAAGTGACTATGTGGTATTTTTCAGATATTGATGAACACGAGTGGATAGTCGGGACGTGTCGGAAAGGTGTGACACCAGAGGAACAGTTCAACCACTAGAAAAACAACACAATACGCTTTATGATATGTTTGTCATACTCATATAATTGGTTGTTGGGTCCTCATTATAAGCTCAACTAGTTCGAGTCTATCCTGCAGAATCTGACTAGTTCGAGGAAGAGAAGAGGGGGAGGAGGGGGAGGAGGAGAGGTGGTGCTTCATGAAGAGCAGAAGACTGTCTCTGAATGGCTTTAGGTGTGGCTGAACCGAAATCCGTGAGAAAATAGCTCTAGAAAAGAGAGCGATGGAAAAGATAAGTGAATAGTGTGCATGTGCACAGCATGTGCACCAATATTATGACAGAAATTAAAAGCGTGTCATTTGCTGTCAACATCTCCAAGGGATGCACAGGGGAAGAAGCAGAGAAACCAGCACATTAGGCAGACTGTGGTCTAGAGTATGCCCCCTACACTCTGGTATGCTTCACACACACAATGAAGGGATGCAACAGTTGCACACAAACACCTTATAAAAGCACAATACCGAAAGGTAATGGTAGCTCTGATTAGACATGCCTTCTAGTTCACTGACCTCCGTAGGTATGCTATTTACACAATACATTACTCACTTGCAAGTGTCTTGGCTGCAACAGGCCAGCAATGTGTGGAGCAACTTCCTGTAAAACTTCAGCTCCTCTGCCTCGCTGAGCTCTGTGAACTCCACAACCTATTAGGCAACAAACACTGTATCCCTAACCTTCCCCCACTCACTCAGCACACACACACGTGCATGTCTCCGCATGAGCTACTAACACACACCACACACACACACACAGGGTGAGGCACTGACAACTACTCAAAAGATCAAGCACATCCTCGGTAGTATAGTGGTAAGTATCTCCGCCTGTCACGCGGAAGACCCGGGTTCGATTCCCGGCCGGGGAGCTTTTTTTTCTTTGCCACTTTTCCCTATTATTTTCTACCAGAAACATACCCTCAAAACGGAGAGGGAAAGAGCCTGCGACATCACAAGGTGAGTTAGCAGCTGGTGAAGATTGCCACGAGCAAACGACGTCATATCCGACAGGGTTTTCAAACGATCCCACAGACAATACTGGAATGTAACCTGAGAGATTACAAGGGTATACAAACCAAGATTACTAATGTGCAAACTCTAGCACTGAAGTTAGTAAAACAAGAAGTATACAAAGATTACTGAAGTTTACTGACTATTATGGATGCACATGCTCAGCACGATCTAACGAGCTGGATCCCATTACCGGGTTAAGCCCCTCGAACAAGCAATCACAGGATTCAGACAGCATGTAATAATACAGCATGTAAAATACTGCATGTTACATTGCTGGATTCCCCATCAATTACGGACGCAACCAAAACAGGAGCTAATGTCCTATATATACAAAAGAACCCCAAGTAGCACGCAAACAGTAGCACTACAGCGGCACGTTAGTTTATAGAAATGTACACTGTACGTTCACTCAGAAGTGATTCCTAACGTAACGTCGGCAAATTCGAGAAGTATCATGATATCAAGCTGTATAATAAATAACATACCTGATGTGTTCGACTGCATTCACAGAATTTCTGACCGAGAAATGCATAGTATGGATTGAACTGTCTTTCCTGAGGGACACACAGACACACACACACACACAGAAAAAGGACAGAGGAAGTAATTGACACCAGAAAAAGGAAAGGATGCACAGCAGGAGATGAAAGGGCGAGAGAGAGAGAGAGAGGAAGGAGAGAAAATGCAAGAGGTGGGGTTCACAGGAGAGCCCTGCATACCTGCAGGCAACAGTCGACTAGGACATGGACGATCTCTCTCTCTTGCCTGTCCTTCAGTCCCAGTCTCAGCAGCTTCTCAAATGCATCCACACAATCCTGCAAACACCACACACACACACACAACCATGATCTCATGTATATTATATACAGTGTGTCCAGCTTGGTTAACATTTTGGTACAGAAACCCTTCCTTACGTCACCCCTGAAATAGAGACACATTTTCTAAAGTGTGAGTCATGTGTTGTGGGAGTGTCCAGCATATAGTAGTCTTAGGAGCAATTTCTTAGTTGCCCTGCAGGGGAAGCTTGGGGATGATGGGTTTGAGCATTTCCAGTCGCTTGATAGTTTCAGGAAAGCATCCTTTATATTGGGTAGTGAACTGTGGGAGGATAAATTTGGTTCTTTGCTTGGCCTTGTTAAAGATTTTATTTTGGATGTTTGGGAGCTAAGAAAGGTTAGGTTATACGGCGATAGTCCCCGCGTACAACAAACCCAGTCTCAGATTGCGTCTGGGGAGCTGCAGGGTGTGCTGTGAGTGTGAGTTGAGGGGTGTGAGTTGAGACAGACACCCTCATGTTCATATGGTGTATGTTCGTTTGTTAACGGTTCCGCCCATTGCTCTGGGTGCGTGGTCTATGGCCCTAGTGCTATGGCAGCCACCTGAGTATTATTATTATTATTATTCTCTCCCCGAGATGAGTTCCCACATGTAATTTAGCCTCCGTCAAGGGCACCTCAATATTATTATGGACACATCCTTCTGTCCCATAGGGTTCTAGATTAGAGACGTGTGTTCTTGCATTGTATCAACTTCGAGAGGTGTATCACTGGTCTTGGCTAATATAATACACAGTTTTGGTGTATATGAGAGCAGAATATATCCTTTCTTTCTGCTACCAAAGGACATTCAGAGCTGTAAGGCGCGGTTCATACAAGGCCTATACATCTCAGCATCACTATCATACTGTGACCTTACCTTCACCCCAGTACTACTAAAACTGTAACCCAAGAAGGACGCACAGTACGACACATTCGGACTACTCTGCACTCTAAGGTAGTCCTGTGCAGCCTCACTAGAGGTCGTAACCCTGGCACTGGATATCAGTACATGCCCAGCTACTGTTATGGACATTAGGATAATTGATTAACTTGCCAGACAAAACCATCTGCTCCTACAATAGAACACAGTATAATACATGTAAGGTTTAGCTTACATGTCAATTAGGATAATATTATTAGTTAACGAGCTGTGCTAAACCTGCATTTTCTAGCATGCTTACCTAAAACAGAACAGCACATCTACGGCTATATATAGCAATAGTTAATCTATTTCTAATGTGCAGAATGTATATACAGTATGCAAATCAGCACACCTTGCAGTTAAAAGCCACCCACTTTGCAAGTTGCAGTCTTCTTCAGTTCAGTTACCAACTTTGCAGTCTTCTTTTTGAGGCTTTACAGTGACACGCTAGCTTAGCTCTAGCTTGGAAAAGTGTCCATATTTGACAAGTCTCTTTTACTGAGAGTGTCCAATAGCAAGAGGTTCTACTGTGGTTATTGCATGTTTGTACTAGACTTGCCTCGCTGGTCATAAGGACACAGAATATGTTTCGTCTGACTTCAGTGTTCATTCTCTGATTCCGAGCCAATTCCATGACCCAGGACTCCGCTGTGACACTCTGGCATGCTAGTAGAGAAAGGGGGGGTGTGAAGAGAGAGAGACAGAAGAAAAAAAGGAGAGGTAATGGAAGAGGATGGAGAGTGGGGGAGAGGACAAGGGAGAAGAGAGAGGGGGAGAGGAAAGAGAGGGAGGGAGAGAGAGAGCGAGGAGAAAGAGAGGGAAGTAGGAGGGAGAAGAGAGGATGTGTCATACCAGAAGAGCTGGCAGCTGGAGTTGTTGACTCTCTTCCTGTCCAGGCAGACCCCACCACCCACCATCTTCCTGGAGGACAGAGAGAGAGAGAGAGAGGAGAGAGAGAGAGAGAGAGAGAGAGAGAGAGAGCAAGTGAGCTAAACAGAGGAGGAGAGGTGTGCATGTTGCTCCAACCTTGCTGGTCGGCATTCAACAAGTCACTCAGAGAAATCTTCAGTTGGTTCTCATCAGCTGGTCCTGCACATAATTGACAACTTCCCTCTTCACAACCAAACTATATAGCAAAATTACTAAACCTAAAAATCACCGCGTACTCGTCGTACCTTTGGAGTGAAGAAGGCCTCTCATGAGTCGCCTCATGTGCTCCAAAAGTGACGGGTCGTAGTTCGGGATCTTCCTCGAGTTGTTGGTCTTCAGTGCAGTGATGGTCTCCAGCATGAAACGGGTTCTGGACCTGTTTGACCGGTTTGTTACGAAGCGAGACATTCGGCGGGAAAGGTGTTGCGCAACTCACGATTCTTTCACCGTCGAGGCAGCTGCTTTGGACTGTATCTGAAGAATTATGTCCTGGGACATGGGATAAGTATGTACACCTTTTTCATAGACAAATGAAAACTAAAGTGCAAACCCTCGGCGAACTGCGCATGCGTGATACTTCTAATTGATGGGCTGGGCTATAGTATGCGTTTACCCGTGGTCGCTTGTGGCTCGCGGAGAGTCTGACACGGGCTAGCTACAGTAGTAGATAGCATGCGTGAGTCGATACATGCCATTCGTTGTGACTTCCTGAGCCCCCAAGGTACACAGAGCGAGCAGATCAGGTCGCAGTAAGCCCAGTGCGATCGTGTGCACAAACGACTCGCAGTGAGCTGTAACTCATTTGCATATTGCCCTTTTCACGGCATAACTTTGGAACAGAAGGTTTTTTCGAAAATCCACGAGTCAAAATCCAAGAAAAGCCTACGAGAAACCCATGTGTATCGTTGCTTGCGGATATAAACGGACGCTGAAGCAGCTAGAGCGGTAACAGATACACAGACAGACACACAAGACAACTACAGTAACCCTCGCACATGCGCGCTGAGGGTTAATAATGCAGTCGTCACAGCAAAGGAACTTCAACCAAGGCGGCAGTGGATGAGACACGAATACACACAAATTACATAATCAATACATTATCAGGAATGAATCTCTACTGATAATACTGACACCTTACAATCACAGGTCAACAGTCCACTTACTACTACACTCAACAAACATAAAAGTAAATAAAAACATGTAGCTTCCTTACGCAGGAAACTACATGTTCCTGTCTAATTCGCAATAAATGCAACCCAAGTACACACCGCCCTGAGATGATACATTACTCTCCTTGGAAAGCTCCTATTATAATTATATTCCAAGAGGGAATGAATACATCTCTTTGGCTTCGGTTAGTTAACCCTCGTCACGCACGCGCAGCGAGGGTTACACTACTTGGTTCGCGAGCGTGTCCGTCTGTCTGTCTGTTATCACGCGCAAGTAATCGGCCAAAGAGCGATAGCAATGGGTTCAGTGCCACACTGGCTTGATTTTAAAAAAGGCGATAAGAATGGCATGCTGGCTGATGCAAATATCATTCACTTCTTCCGTTTA
Source organism: Geodia barretti (assembly GCA_030341885.1). Taxonomy (NCBI): domain Eukaryota; kingdom Metazoa; phylum Porifera; class Demospongiae; order Tetractinellida; family Geodiidae; genus Geodia; species Geodia barretti. The sequence continues at coordinate 116,579 of CASHTH010001979.1, forward strand.
GAGTACTGTAGTCTTAAATATATACTCAAATCTGATTGGTCGACTAGAAGAGAGCCAGTCCACTTAGTTTCTTGTACAGTACTCTATTATCCAAAACCATACCTTCAGTGAAGTGGCATCGTCTCTTCGTATCTCCATCCCTGTGTCTATCACAAACGGTGAGAATTCAATTAGTGCTAACGAACAGGGGCTCACTCACTCTTCAGCAGTAGTAGCAGAAGTTCAACGTCCCTCTCTGCAAATGTCTCCAACAGTTTTCGGATGATGTCATAGATTATGACGCAGTGCACAATCTGTTGACATACCACACAATTAAGTCGCAATAATTATGTCACCGGTACCCACAAGAACTTACTGTATGAACTTCATCGTAACATCACACCTTAACCCTCTCCGTCAACTACATTTTTCCACCCGACTTTCTACCGGAAACATTACACATTAACCCTCCTCCCACTGAATTCCACCAGGTCAAACCATTTGCTTCAACCGTATCGAGTTTTTCACACCGGATAGTGTGACAGAAACACTATCCACCATTAGACACCTCAGTTCTAACACACCATGGCCATATACGCACGGTCATCAATTATAGACGTTAGAAGGAGTGGTAGAACATGGACAGGTAACGGTGCATGTAATCCCTACTGCTGCTTCAATGGCTTGTTGTACACGCAGCAGTCCAACCAACAATGCGATGTGCTACTTACTACACTAGCTGCTATTGAGGACGTGGGAGTAAACTGAGCCTCACAATGGGGTTAACAATCCTGACAGGGTCAGTTAGAGTACACGGCAGGAAGCCTGGATTCCCCCAGTAGCATGAGCTGCTGAGGTGTACCTGTGTCAATAGCAACGTCGACGTCGCAAGGCAAAGGAAAAGCAAACAACGCAAGAAACATAGGAGAACAAGAGCTGCCTGGGGTGTGATTTGAACCCACGACACTCTGCAGTCTAAAGCTACCAGGGCAGTTCAGCAGGTAATGCCTCGAGCTACAACACAGAAGATAGAGGCCAATCTCAAACACCTGTGCCATGCCCACAAGGTCATAATGGCGGATTTTTTTCACCAAAAGAAATTTTCTTTTCATGTAAAGAGTTTTGCAAATGCAGTCAGCTGGTGATTATTACGGCCCATTAAAACCATAATTGGGTACTTCTAAAAGCAATATATATACAAGTGTTTGGAAGTGGACTGACCTTGAGAGTATAGAGATTGGCCATGAGGAGAACAATACAGTCGCACTCCTTCCCCTGGCCGTAGTTTGGGGGTTGAGATAAGAGAGATTCCAACTTCTGAGCCAACTTTTGAACTAGGTAGGCACCTTAGGCGGGATGAGAAAGAGGAAAAGGAGGGAGGGAGGGAGGGAGAAAAGGAGGAGGAGGGAGAGGAGGGAGGGAGGGAGGGAGAAAAGGAAGAGGAGGAGGAGGGAGAGGAGGGAGGGAGAAGAGGAGGAGGAGGGAGGGAGGGAGGGAGAAAAGGAAGAGGAGGAGGAGAAGAGAGAAAGGGAGAAGGAGAAGAGGAAGAGGTGGATGAGGAGAAGGAGGAGGGAGGGAGGAAGAGAGAGTAAAGCAAACAGAAGGAAGAGAAGAGCTGGAAAGAGCTCTTACCGACTTCGCTGCCGACGTTGTTGTGCAGAATGGCGACCAGCAGAACGTGGATCATGACAAATCTCTCAGAGAAGAGCGCCGGTCCCACGCAGGCCTTGACCATAACCTCAGTCAGACACGAGTTCATGTCTGTAGTGAGAGAGAGAGAGAGGGGGGAAATGGATACTCTTACTAGCACACTACTCCGAGGGAGACAGCAGGAAGGAAATGGGGACTTTTGTTGAGCATAATTATGCTTCTTCATCAAACAAATGGATGGTCATGTACTTCAGTGAATCATCAGTGAATCATCGGTGAATCGGAACTTTTGTTGATATAACTTCCGTTGAGCTTGAAATAGCAATCGAACACTCACAGAATCTCAAACAGAAGACATTCAAACTGTCTATAAAAGGGTACCACTTAGGAAGTCTATATTGTTGTTCCCAGGCATGCTTTGTGAATTGTACGCCAGGAATAGGATGTGGTGACATACCCAGTACAAAATATCAAAGAGAGCCGTTACAGAAGCTCAAGAAACAGTAGTGGATACAAGCAAAGCCAGCATACACACATGCTGGTTACACCCCACCCCTACACATACCTACCAACCTGCAGATAAAACCTTTGCTTGAGAAATGTGTCAAATTTGCAGTATTTTTGCTGCGTGTCCATTCAAAATGTATGGGCATGATGCATCACAGGTTAGCACAAAAAAGAGGGATTTGGCAATTTTCTGGTGGGAAAGGCAGTATTGTTTTTGCCGATTATCAAGCAAAAAGCTGGATGGTTGGTAGGTATGACACACACCCACCCAGGGCAACTTCGTCATAGACACACACACCAATACAGGTGACGGTTCAAAGGGTGCTGTTGGTGTGGTCGTATTGTCGTCTCACCATTTCTGCTGTTCTCTGCGTACATCCGTTCCAGCTGCGTTGCTATTGACTGCACGTTGCCCTCGCTCAACCTGTGTGGACACAACAGCACACACAAAGAACCTCGACATCTTTGTACAATAATGGTAGAATAGGGTAACAAACAGACTGTGATATTTATTATTGCGCACTGTGAAAGATAGGCTCTAACATGCAAAAATCGCAACTGACAAAATTTTCAGGAGTAGTGTGAATTTTTAGACTTTCATCAAGTTGACATAAAATTTTTCTTCACCTGTTGACAAGACCTTGTAAATTTCGCTGCAGTTTCTCAATAGCTCGAGAGCTCCTGGGGTTTCCCCTCATGTGAGGAGGTACGTAATGAGCCTTGCTTTCTCGCTCTTCCTGTCCCTCCCGTTCCTCCCCCTCCTCCTCCTCCTCTTCGTCTCCTTCTCCACCAGCAGAACTAAGCTCACTGTCTTCCCCTGACTCTTCACTGTCGTCAATGTACCCGTCACCTTCTCCCTCCCCCTCCTCTCCCTCTTTCTCCTCCTCATCTCCCTCTCCAGCACCCTCCTCACTAAAACTCCCACTTTCCCCGTCGCTCTCTTCCTCCCCCACCTCCTGATCCAATCTCGCTCTCTTAGTGGACGAAATTACAGGAGTCGACTCATTCCACGATCTCGTTCGTCAGTGGCTGATTCCATTTTGAGAGAACGCTCCATTCTCCGTTCTTTAGCTCTGTGGGACCTGGTTTCCGTTTCCAAAGGCTCGTCTCCACTGCTTGCTGGGTTAAAAATAACCAGTGATGTAACCAAACAACAGCTCTGTAAATAGTAACACTATGCTGACATGTTTGTAGTACAGCTCACATCCTGAGTCATTCCTGTCCCCCAGGGATTCAGGAATGCCGTCACCTTCATTGTCCAGCCCTTCAGTCAGGTTTAACAGGTCTGGGCGGCAGGCAAAAGGTCAAGGAATGCAGCACATCCACAGCATTACGTTTACACGTCTGACCATGGTCTACGCACACAACATTGAATTTACCCAGACACACAATATCCAGGAATGTACATACTGGTGGTTCTACAGAGTGGGAGTATTACACACGCACATGCTTGTGGATTCTTTTGCCTCCTCCTCCCCCTCCCGTACAATAGGCTTATCACAGGGTAATAGTGTCCTACACAAATTCCTAGACACGTCAAATGACGTTCCTGAGGGTAAGGACACCCTGTGACGAATATCCTTCTGAGAATACAGACATTAGGGATTGTGACGTTAGGAATGGAGCTAATGTACTGGGAAACTATGGTAATCTAATAGGGATACAGTCCAATCCATCTTCTCTGAAAGACATTGGCAACCTCTTCCTCTTCTTCATCCCCAGTTTCTTCTCCAGGCGACTCATCTCTCTCTCCTCAGCCGTCAGCCGCGGAGGTCGTCGATATCTCCCTCCCTCCCCCTTCTCCCCACTCGCTCCCTGGCCACTCCTCCTTCTCTCCTTCCCCTCTTCCTCCTCCTTCCTCACTCCCTCCCTTCCTTTCCTCCCTCCCTTCGCCTGTCATCAACATCACATGCATAAAAACGCTCCTTGGCAAAACTGAGTAATGTAGGTATAATTATACTTAACAATTTTAGTGAGGAAAGCTGTACAGCAGTGGACTGTGGAGTCTTACTAATTAATACTGAGAGAGCATGGGTCCCACGTGGAGCTAGATGAGGTAAGGGAGAACGGGATGTGAGAGTGCAGGATGTGAGGGTAAATCAGTCGCGCGCGCGAGGACACACTTCCTGGCTGAAAGTTGCACACCGCATTTCATAAGTTTGTCACCTCTGGCTTGCCTTCTGTACTCCCGCTAACGTCCCGGCGTAGAAGGATGGAAGCTCGTCCACGAAACGTCCCTAACGACCGATTCGAGCTCGACACGGCTTCCCGTTTAGTGCCGCTTTCGCCTTTCTTCTGCGCAGCTGTCCGCCTGGCCTTCTTGGCTTCTCTCTCGCGCCTCCTCCTTAGCTTCCGGCTCGCCTCCCTCTTCTCCTTCCCAGGCACGCTTCTCGCCGGGCCACGCATCGTCGATCTTTCTTCTTTCTGTTTTGCATGCACACGTGGGTATATACGGACACGCCCCTACCTTCAAGCGCGTAAAAATTATTTTGCCCAACCCGCAAAATCCTTTTCACATAACCAGGGGAAACAATGTGATCTGGGTGGTTAGCTGTGCGGTTTCAAAAAATGACACATCAGAGTGCATTTAGTTAAGGAAAAATTACTCGTAAAAAATGTGAGGAAATAGTGTGAAGCAATTAGTTCTGCGTAATCAAATCAGTCTTTCTTTGCCCTCTTCTTCGTCCACGAGGTTCTCAGTCGCTTTCTCCTCCACCATGCTGGGTCTGTACGACTGATGCCTCTTCCGATAGCGGCGCCGCAGGAGATGCACACCCAGAGCCGAACCCGACCCTATCACCATGACGATGATGATAATCACCACGGTAACGACTGCAATCGTACCGGTCGAACCTGTTCCGCCTTCTGAGACGAGTTCGTCTGTGCAATTTCTCCCGGTAAAGTGAGAGGTGCATTCACAGGTATAAGGTCTCGAACCGACTTCGTCAGTGCAATTTCCGCCGTTTTCGCAAGGATTAGGTTGACAGTCGTCGATGTCGATGGTACAAAGTTCACCCGTGTATCCCAGATCACATGCACAGGTGAACGATGCTATTGCATCATCGGTACAGTTGCCATGGACGCAAGGATTGGGTGAGCAATCGTCGATGTCGATGGTACAAAGTTCACCCGTGTATCCCAGATCACATGCACAGGTGAACGATGCTATTGCATCGGTACAGTTGCCATGGATGCAAGGATTGGGTGAGCAATCGTCGATGTCGACGTCACAAGTTTTTCCCGTGAATCCATCGTTACACGAACAACTGAAATCAGCCACTTGGTCTGCACACACCCCGTTCACACAAGGTGCCGAGCCGCAGTCATCAATTGTCTCTTGACACGTCCCTCCGGTGAAATCAGGAGCACATTCACAGAAGAACTCGGCTACACCATCAGTACACTGCCCTCCATTGGCACAGCGATCGGGAGAGCAGTCGTTGATATTGGTACCACAGAAATCTCCAGTGTAGCCCTCGGCACAGTGGCAGGTGACTATCTCTCCCGGCCGAGTGTTGTCACAAGTTGCTCCATTTTCACAGGGATTTGGATCACACGATCTGGTAGAGGCACTGCAGTTCTTACCAGTGAAACCAACCACACAAATACAGTTGTAGTCTCCGGGAAGATTGGTACAGTTCCCGTGGTTGTCACACGGGGTAGTGAGACATTCGTCGATGTCATCCTCACAGAGTGGTCCGGTCCAGTTGGAGGGACAGTGGCACATGAACCCCCCAGGTAGAGTGGAGCACTCTCCTCCATTGAGACAAGGGTCAGAAGAACAGTGGATGTTCTCGTCACACGTCTCCCCACTGAACCCTGGAAGACAGAGACAGTTGAACTCGTTCAATGGAGGCAACTCTTCTGTTGTGTTCGTATTCCCACTCTCAACGCAAGTGCCTCCGTTTTGACACACGATATCCATGCATTCATCCACGTCTTCGCTGCAGTTCTGCCCACTAGTTCCAGGGAGGCACTCACATCTATAACCAGCAACTTCATCGATACATGTTCCGTTCAGTAGACAGGGATTCGGGGCACAATCGTCGATGTTAGTACTGCAGTTTCCTCCAGTGTATCCAGGCAAACATAGGCAAGTATAGTCCGCTATTTCATCAAGGCACGTGGATCCATTTGCACAGGGGTTCGATGCACAGTCGTCGATGTTAGTACTGCAGTTTCCTCCAGTGTATCCAGGCAAACATAGGCAAGTATAGTCGGCTATTTCATCAAGGCACGTGGATCCATTTGCACAGGGGTTCGATGCACAGTCGTCGATGTTAGTACTGCAGTTTCCTCCAGTGTATCCAGGCAAACATAGGCAAGTATAGTCCGCTATTTCATCAAGGCACGTGGATCCATTTGCACAGGGGTTCGATGCACAGTCGTCGATGTTAGTACTGCAGTTTCCTCCAGTGTATCCAGGCAAACATAGGCAAGTATAGTCGGCTATTTCATCAAGGCACGTGGATCCATTTGCACAGGGGTTCGATGCACAGTCGTCGATGTTAGTACTGCAGTTTCCTCCAGTGTATCCAGGCAAACATAGGCAAGTATAGTCCGCTATTTCATCAAGGCACGTGGATCCATTTGAACAGGGGTTCGATGCACAGTCGTCGATGTTAGTACTGCAGTTTCCTCCAGTGTATCCAGGCAAACATAGGCAAGTATAGTCTGCTATTTCATCAAGGCACGTGGATCCATTTGCACAGGGGTTCGATGCACAGTCGTCGATGTTAGTACTGCAGTTTCCTCCAGTGTATCCAGGCAAACATAGGCAAGTATAGTCTGCTATTTCATCAAGGCACGTGGATCCATTTGCACAGGGGTTCGATGCACAATCGTCGATGTTAGTACTGCAGTTTCCTCCAGTGTATCCAGGCAAACATAGGCAAGTATAGTCTGCTATTTCATCAAGGCACGTGGATCCATTTGCACAGGGGTTCGATGCACAGTCGTCGATGTTAGTACTGCAGTTTCCTCCAGTGTATCCAGGCAAACATAGGCAAGTATAGTCTGCTATTTCATCAAGGCACGTGGATCCATTTGCACAGGGGTTCGATGCACAGTCGTCGATGTTAGTACTGCAGTTTCCTCCAGTGTATCCAGGCAAACATAGGCAAGTATAGTCGGCTATTTCATCAAGGCACGTGGATCCATTTGAACAGGGGTTCGATGCACAGTCGTCGATGTTAGTACTGCAGTTTCCTCCAGTGTATCCAGGCAAACATAGGCAAGTATAGTCGGCTATTTCATCAAGGCACGTGGATCCATTTGAACAGGGGTTCGATGCACAGTCGTCGATGTTAGTACTGCAGTTTCCTCCAGTGTATCCAGGCAAACATAGGCAAGTATAGTCGGCTATTTCATCAAGGCACGTGGATCCATTTGCACAGGGGTTCGATGCACAGTCGTCGATGTTAGTACTGCAGTTTCCTCCAGTGTATCCAGGCAAACATAGGCAAGTATAGTCTGCTATTTCATCAAGGCACGTGGATCCATTTGCACAGGGGTTCGATGCACAGTCGTCGATGTCTTGCTCACACTGAGATCCAGTATAGCCTTCAGTGCACATACACGTGTAGTTCAGAGCATATCCTTCCAAGCAGGTGCCATTATTGAAGCAAGACACCAAGGAGCATACGTCAATGTCTTCGTCGCACTCTGAACCAGTAAATCCTGGATCACAGATGCATTCAAAACCACCAATGAGATTGCGGCATTCTCCCTGCAGGCAGATAGCACTACCAAACATCTCGCATTCGTCGATGTCTTCGTCGCAAGTTTCCCCGGTGAACTCAGGAGGACAGCTGCAAGTGAAGTTGGCCAGGTGGTCTGCGCATGTTGCTCCGTTCTGACAAGGATCCAAGAAGCAGAAGTCAATGTCTTCGCTGCAGTTGGCTCCAGTGTACCCCTCGCTGCATAGACAGGTGAAACTTGCAATACCGTCCACACAAGTTCCTCCATTGAGGCAAGGGTTCTCGGTAGTCTGACATTCGTCGATATCCTCTTGGCAAATGTCTCCGGTATAACCGGCTGGACAGATGCAATCAAACCCATTGACAAGATCGACGCAAGTACCATTGTTGGAGCAAGAGCTAGGAGTACAGTCGTTGATGTCGATATCGCACGTATGGCCTGTGTACCCCAGTGGGCAAGAGCAAGTAAACCGTCCTAGTCCATCAGTGCAGTTGCCATTGTTTTCACATGGATTTGGGGTGCAGTCGTCAATGTTTGTTTCGCAGAATCTCCCCGAAAAGCCAGTCGTACAGCCACAGTCGGGAGGAGGTGGTAAAAACGGAACCATGAGATCGCCACTTCCTATCCCCGAGTTTCCTTCCCCAGAACCACTGCCAGGAGGGAGTCGAGGTAGACACGTGGCATTATTCAGACAAACTTCGCAGCCAAAGCAGGTGTCAAAGTCGAGTTGGTACTCACAGTATCGTCCGTAGTAGCAGAGGGGACAGAGGCAGGTAAAGTTGGCCAATAAGTCCACACACTCCCCACCACTCTCACAGAGAACCGAGCTACATTCATCGATTTCAGTGTCGCAAAATTCGCCAGTAAAACCAGCATCACATATACACACGGCCTCAGTGGGAGAAAGTCTGGAGCAGTTACCTTCCGTACATTGTCGAGATTCACACGGATCGAGTTCAAACTCGCAAAAAGCTCCAGAGTAGCCATCGGGACAAGCACAAGTGAATGAAGCGACCCCGTCCATGCATGTGCCGCCATTTTCACATGGATTTGAGTCACAGTCATCGATATCGTCTGTGCAGTTTCCCCCTGTGTATCCATTGGTGCATAGACACTGATAGTCGGCAATAAGATCAATACAAGAGGCTCCGTTCTTGCAGGGATCACTGGAACACTCGTCAATCTCAGAGCTGCAGTTTCTTCCGGTGAATCCTGCTGAGCAAACGCACAGGTAGTCAGCCACCATATCCACACAGGTTGACTCCTGGGAGCAGGGGTTGGGGGAGCACTCATCGACCTCAATTGAACAGGTGTCTCCCTCGTAACCATCTGGGCAGAGGCACGTGTAGCTGGTGACTTCGTTCACGCATGTGGAGAGACCAAGACAGGGGTTTGGGGAGCAAGCGTCGGCTTCAAACTGACACTCATCCCCAGAGTAACCTTCGAGACAGACACACGTGAAGTTGTTTGTCCCGTCGAGGCAACTACCGCTGTTCTGACAAGGGTTAGGAAAGCAGTCATCGACGTCCGTTTCACAAAACTCTCCGGTGAATCCGGGGAGACATAGGCATTCCGTGACTACCTCAGACACGGGCGAGAGAGGAGGGTAGAGATTGTTTCCTCCACTGCCCATTTCTCCGCTACCACTCCCAGTATGATTTACTGTGGCAGGTTGACAAGCTCCTCCATTCTCGCAGCTGCAGTTGTAGCACGTTGCAAAGTCAAGCATCGACTGGCATACATTACCATAGAAGCACGGTGGACATTTGCACATGAAACTGCCAACCAGATCCATGCATTCGGCACCGTTCATGCAGGGTTCTGAAGCACAGTCATCTATGTTGGTCCCGCAATCAATGCCAGTATAGCCAGCAGGGCAGTAGCACTGTGCCGTGAGCGGGTTGATCCTGTTGCAAGTACCTCCATTGAGGCAGATGGTGGTGTTACAAGGGTCTAGGTAAGTTTCACACAGCGGCCCAGTATATCCTGGTGTGCAGGTGCACGTAAAGTGGACGTCGTCGATGTCGGAGCAGGTGGCGTTGTTTTGACACGGAGAGTCGAGGATGCAGGGGCTTCTGGTCTCGCACTGAGATCCGTAGAACCCCAGGGGACATTCACAAGTGTAGGTTTCGTTCTGTTGGTTGCACGTTCCTCCGTTCTGGCACAAACAGCCAACACAGCCAAGGTCTACTGAGTCTCTCTCGAGGATGTCCTCAAAGAGCAGAAGGTTGGAGTTGACTACGATGGCTTCAATACAACCAACGAATGAAGACGTCGATTCAACGAATGAGAGTGTGGACGAAGGCATTCCGCCGAAACTCAAAAGCTCTCTGAGAGTTGCATTCATTTCTAGGGTCACTACTCCAAAGCACTGTGAACCACATTGAAGGGAGTCAACTGTTATACTGGCTCCAGTTGGCTGGATGTTTATAGCTACTGCGTGATTTTCACCATCCGTCAATCCAGTTCCTAGGCCCGAGGCAACGTACTCGTTGTCAGGGGTCCCCCCATCTTCTAGCTGCGGGGAGTAGGTAAATTTGAGTGTTCCTGACACCAGCTCCAGTAGAATGATGCCACCATCCACCTGAAGAGAAATAGAAAGTATTGTGGTGGGTGGGTACATTAGAGATAATGTGGCAGTATAAATACTGAAAAAAGGACATTCCTGCACTGGGCCCTATTGGCTATCTTTAGCCACATTTTAACATCAAATTTGGCCCTTGAATCACATTTCTGACTTACAGTGGTTGCGTGGAGTATAAGTCCATCCGAGATGGTTGTGGAGAAGTGGAAGTCTATTACAATACTGTCTTCTTGGGTGGTAGAGAAGGATATGAACGATTCCTCCTCTTGAAACGATAGCTGGGATATGGAGTCACATTCTGGGCCGACCAGCCCCTCGGGACAAACACACATGTAGCTATCAACCAGGTTCACGCAGGTTCCCTCGTTATTACAGGGGTTCGAGCCGCAATTGTCAATCTCCTCGGAGCAATTGACTCCTGTGAATCCAGCGGGACACTGACACTCGTACGTGTCCTCAAACTCTCCTTCAAACACCTGTTCCAATGCCATGCACGTGGCTCCATTACCGCATACGCCCATTCCACAGACATCTATGTAAGTCTCGCACATGACTCCCTGTGTAGAGCAGGGGGCACTGGCAAGAGAACGAGCCAACTTCATTGGTGCAAATTCCTCCGTTTTCACAAGGCGTCGATTCGCACTCGTTGATCGCAATGTCACATGTGGTGTTGGTGAAGCCTGCAGGGCAGACACATTTGAACGAGGCGACAAGGTCGAAGCAAGTTGCTCCATTCTGGCAGGGTATTGGATCACATTCGTTGATGTCTATTTCGCATGTGGTACCAGTGTATCCCATTGCACAGTCGCAGGTGAAGGCGTCAAGAAGATCGTTACATGTGCCTCCATTCACGCACGGTGCTGAAGCACACTCGTCTACTTCACTGCTGCAGTTTTCTCCAGTGAAGCCTGAAATACAAACGCATTCGTAACCCCCAACAAGGTCGTTACAAGTTGCCCCATTCTGGCAAGGCATCGGATCACATTCATCAATTTCAGTACCACACGTACTGTTGGTGAAACCTACGGGACATTCGCACTCGTACCCTCCAATCAGATCGCGGCAAATTCCTCCGTTTTCACACGGCGTCGACCCACACTCATCAATGTTGACGTCACACGACACCCCAGTCCAACCTGGTGTACAACTGCAGTTGAAGCCACCCGGATAACTAGTACATGTGCCGTTATTCCGACAGGGGGCGGAGTCACATTCATTGATAAAGACCTCGCAGTTCGTGCCCGTGTACCCTGACGAGCAAAAACACATGTAACCACCCGTAATCTCTGTGCAAGTTCCGCCATTTTTGCAAGGTGAACTCACACACTCGAGCAGCTCAGCCTCGCAATTATCTCCAATATACCCATCGGGACACATGCATTGGTAACCGTTTACTAGGTCCATGCATGTCCCCCCGTGAAAGCAAGGGTTTGGAGAGCATTCGTCGATTTCTGTTTCACACAGCCGACCAGTGTACCCGGCAGAACAGCTGCAAGAGAAGTCGTCGAGTAAATCGGTGCAAGTACCGTCATTCTGACAGGGCTGCGACAGGCACTCATTGATTTCGTCGCGACAAGTCATACCCGTGAAGCCTGCTCGACACACGCACAAGAACCCAGACTCGGTATCGTTGCAAGACACACTCCCTTCAGCGCTACACGGGTTAGCATCGCAGTTAGCATCGTTGATCTCGCATCGGTCCCCCGAAAACCCACCGAGGCAGACACAGATGAACCCGTTTACAATGTCGTGGCAGGTCCCTTCGTTAAGACATGGAGACGAGGCACACTCGTCGATTTCGAGGAAGCAGGTGTCTCCCGTGTACCCAGGGGGACAGCTACAGGTGTAGTCGTTGTGCCCGTCGATACAAGTGCCGCCGTTTCGACAGGGATCCGGGAAGCAATCGTCCACCGATATCTCACAGTCATCTCCCGTCCAACCCAGCGCACAGAAACATTCGTAGCGAATCTCTCCTACCATTTCGGTTTCGATGCACACACCTCCATTGGCACAGGGCATGTGCACCTCACACTCCTGAATATCTCCGAGACACAGAGGACCAGTGTACCCCGTCGAACAGGCACACTCGAAGCTGTTGACTCCGTCGATGCAAGTCCCACCAAAATGACAGGGGTTACTTGCACAATCATCAATGTTTTCCTCGCAGAGGTCGCCCTGGAAACCAGTGGGGCAAGAGCAGTTGAAACCGGCCACGAGATCTGTGCAAGTTCCTCCATTTCTGCACGGATGTGACAAGCAGTCGTCGATATCGGTGGCACATGTAGGCCCACTAAAGCCTTCGGGGCACACGCAGCGATCGTTGCCCTCCTCACACGTCGCTCCGTTCTCGCAGATGTTAGGCTGGCAGTAAGAACACAGGCGCCCGGATTTAAACGGAAAACAGGTCTGATTGTTCGGGCAAGGGTCCAGGTAACAATCACTCTGTGTCTCGCAGTTCTCACCTGTAAACTCGTCCGTGCACACACACTCGTAGTCCCCCACCAAGTCGATGCAGGTGCCACCATTTTGGCAGGGACTGTGGATGCATTCATCAATCTCCATGCAGACACTGGGTTCACTCTCACTGTACTCAAAGCCTTCTCTACAGTTGCAGGCAAAGAAGCACGTCTCAATTGTGGCATTGCAAGTCTCTGGACAGGTCCTGTCTTCAAGACAGGCATCCATTATGATTGACCTGCAGTAGATATAGAAACACCCACCATTCATAAAAACACTTTCAGCGGATAAAGGACCCTGAAATGAGGGACACCTCTCTTAAGGACACCTTTTCTTTGCCCAAGAACAGTTTTTCAAAAAAGAACACTTTAAAGAACAGTTCTTGCATGCAATTGAATAAGGACACCTCACTAATATGGACACTTCTTTCTCTCCCATTGGTGTCTGGATTAGAGGGGTTCAGTGTACTGAATTGCGGATTGTAGTCTATGATTCGGTCAGATCTATAGGAGTATAATACTTACCGACTGTCTGTGGACTGGTCAGGAGTGACGATGAGATAGGGGATGCTTTCTGAAGTGGAGTAGGTGAAGTCATAGAGACAGCCGCGAAACGTAGTGAAATCCAAAGAGGGCGGAGCTGCAAACGATGGCAAAACTCCGCCCAGTAACACCTCTGGTGTTTGTATGATAGTGGAAACACCACTGGTCACTGAGCAAGAAGAAAAAGAGAGAAGGTAATCATTGTTTGGCGTCATTTCTTACAGACTTACCAGGCACTAGGACTCTGTCATGGTTATCGACGAGAAGGTCCACGGTCTGAGACCGGAACAGAACCTGGACTGCATGAATCTCTGTGTCGTTGACACTCACGCTGCTGCTCCCCGACACCGTGGTGAAATTCAGACCCCCAAAGTTGTTGAATTTCACCACCACGCGACCCCCCTCGATTCCCAGGTACAGGAAATCGTACCCGACCCCCAAAGAACCGTTAACCTCAGCCGTAAACAGGAGCATTGCATCGGGAACACTGCACAACAGAAAAACGAAATTTACTTTTTGTGCAGTCAGTGTGCCTGAGGACGAGTGCTTCATATCTACTATATATATGTACATGGTAAAATCGTACCTACCAACTTGAAGATACACCACTGCTTGAGAAATGTGCCTGATTTGGGATATTTTTTTGTCTTCAAAATGAGTGGGTAAGATGTATCCTATGTAGGTTCTCACAAAACAGGACGGATTTGGTTGTGGGATGGGCAGCATTTTCAAGCAAAAAAGCTGGATGGCTGGTAAAATCTCTACCTGGTTCTTAGCTGGAGCGAGATTTTCATGAAGTCGGTGGTAATTGTAGACATGTAGAACTGAAGGTATGCATCATTCTGGCTGAGCGTGAAGCTGGACTGAGGCTGGCAGTGGCGGGAAGGACATCCCAGCCGTACATTCTCACTCATGTCACCGTCGAATAAGTCTAGAGTTCCGTTTGACGTGGCAAAGTTCTCCAGACATACGTCGAGCCAGGCCCTCAGTCTGGGTGGCTGTAGAACCAGAGAAAATGGAAATAATCTCAAACTTGTGTGTGGCAGTTAGAAGACGGTGTGTGTGTGGTATGCTGTACAAGCCACACATGGCATGGGTCTTTGGTTGTGAATGATCTTCATTGTGACGTCTGTCACATGAATGGGATTGCAACGTCGCCATGATTATTCAGAGGAGTGTGCAGGAGTTTAAGCGAGCCTTGATTCATAGTTTGTATGTGGGTGGTACTGTATTCAAACACTATATACCCGTTGTACAGCAGAAGCCAATCAAATAATCCCACTACCTACCTGTATTTCTAGTATATTGGGGTGTCCTCCGATGTACAGCGGTCCATCCAACAGACCGAGGTCTAGCAAAGTATCGGTTCCACTGATTGCTGAGTGCTCTGACACCGTTCCATTGACCGAGACTTGGAGTGCATCGCTGCCGGCTCCAATATTTCTCAGAGTAACCTCATGCCATTCACTAACGCCCAGCTCCACAGTAATCTCAATCTAACGGCAAAAATTATGTCTTACCTAAGCAGAAAAACTTTAGCTAGCCAATTATACCTCTTGAGATGTTGCGCCGTTGCTGAGGCTCAGCAGTAGTCGCACGCCGCTCATTCCCAGCGTCAGGTACCGCTGGCTGGAGCTGTCGGAAGCATGCAGCAGCACTCCGTCCCCGCTGCAGTAGCGAAACCTGCAAGGAAAAGACGCTTTGCTACAGTAGTGTATGTTTTTAGCTATCTAGCTATCATCATAGGCTAGGTATAGATATAATATTTGCCATACCTGAACGAAAGCGTTTCGTTAGCTCCTGTCAGTCTTTCATTGGCTGAAGTGAAACCTGAATAGCCATCTCTACTGTAGTAGGCGGTAGAGGACTGCGAGAAAACCTCTGGCAAGGCTGCAGAAACGGTAAATTTCCCGTAGTTGTTATGCCTGATTAAATGCTGCTGCACCGCATTCTCACCTGCTACTGCAAGAGTAAGAAGAGTGAGAATTGATTTGTGAGTGTGTGGAAGTCCGCTCGACCACCGCTTTCTTCTCGGCTTCATCTCTACCGCGAGGAGGAGAGGTGGGCGTGTCGCGGGTGTTGGCGATCCTTTTGGTTGAACGAATGAAGGTTGACAGACAGCTGAAGGGCAGTAAACCAACAGTTTGACAACTTCATCAGCTGCAACACTTCTTCCGAATGCAAAAGGTTGTCATGCGCGCTTTGTGGCTGGCTATGGTTGTTGCAAAGCTCGAGCTCCTCCCCTTTTTCTTCGAAAAAAGGGGGCGAGGGCGGTAGACGACACACGTGCACGCGCGCATGCGCGGCTATAGCAGGAGAAAACATGTCAGCAGGGAGAGCTTTTAGATTACTGAGGAGCCCTGGACGCAGGTGGACGCTGTCTCGCGGACTCGCCGGCTACCCAAGCGAGCCGCTGACGCACCCGATCGACGTGGACACTCCGCCACGTGACGCCGGGTCCGCGGACAGACTGGCACAGTCTCTCTCTACCGGTGGGAAGGAAACTCGGATCACGCGACTGGAAAATGGACTGAGAGTCGCCTCTCAGGAAGCCTTCGGACAGTACTGCACTATTGGAGGTGAGCTTGCCCGGTCGTCCGCGCAAACACTAGACGTGTGTGCGTTATTTGGAATCGTCTGAAACTACAGTGTTCGTGGATGCTGGGTCTCGATATGAGGTGGAACACACCAGCGGCGTATCCCACTTCCTGCAGAAACTTGCGTTTCAGGTACATGCGTGAGCAGGAGACAAAGACATGCGTCTCACAGGCTAGACCCCTCAACCATCATTACCTCAATACATTCCTAAACATTGCATGCTGGCGTGTGACGACTACCTTAGGCTTACGTATGGAGTCTTACGCTTTTGTATAGAGGGGGAGAAAGAATTTTGACAGAGAAAGGGAGGTGGGGGAGAGAGAGAAAGAGGGAAATATTGACCTATCCCCCCCCCACAGAGCACTGAGAAGTTCCCTAGTCGCGAGGCACTACTCCACGAGCTGGACCAGTACGGAGGAGTGTTTGACTGTCAGCGAAGTAGAGATGTGTTCATGTACACTCTCTCCGCCTTCTCCTTCGCCCTCCCGCAGGCAATGGAGGTCCTCTCTGACTGCGTTTGGAGACCCAGGATCACTCAGGAAGAGGTCATTTTCTATCGTGCTATATGGTTATGTAACTTCTGAAACGGGGACGTCTCCTTACTATTTGCATGGTCCCATGTGTCCACATTTAGAGGCACTGTATGAAGATTTTTTTGTATAGAGGCACATGTTTCAATCCAGACGAAGACGAAATAACCCTGCAGTGTTGAACCGTGCAGTAAAGTGTTATGAGCGAGTAAAAAATACCTGCCCTGGGTGTAGTTGATTTGTTTGTTGTGCCTTTGCCTTTCTATGTACCTCATAGTTTCACATATTATATATTTGCCACAATCGCTAAATTTCATTATACAGAATCCTACATACGTTTTTGAATATAATTTGTTAGCCTGTATTTCTCCGCCTGTATTTCTCCTTTAGAATCCTCAATTTTCTTGTTAGCCACTGACTCCTCACTTCTCTCTCTCTGTATGTATGTATACAGCTAGAGATGGAGAGGCAGTCAATAAATTTTGAACTGGAGACGGTGAAAAACGGACCCAGCAGTGACGTCTGGACCACTGACCTCATACACCAGGCTGCCTACAGGGACAACACCCTCGGTCTGCCCTCCCTCTGCCCCGAGGAAAACATTCCCGTCATCCAGAGAGACGAGCTGATGGGGTACCTCGCCGGCCACTACCTCCCGACGAGAATGGTCCTTGCCGGAGTCAACGTGGACCACGATCGCTTCGTGGGACTGGCACGGGAGTGGTTCGGTCGGACCGAACCGGTCTGGGGAGGCGGGGGGCCGAGAGGACCGTGGACCACTCTATATCACAGTATACCGGAGGATCAGTGAAGGTACAATGTGTGTGCAGTGGAATTGAACTTCCTTGGTATAATTTACTTATCTTTGTGGGAACTTTCACTTGTACTCTGTCGACTGTTGTCACAGATGGAGAGAGAAGGACCTCCCGTCGTGGGTCCCACCCTCTTCCCGACCTCACTCACGTGGTCCTCGCCTGCGAGAGCTCCTCCTATCTCGACCCCGACTGTCTTGGAGCTTTATCTACATCTTTGCCGTCCTCGAACGTTCCCTCTGGAGGTGTAGTTCGTTGCTCTCTTCGCCGGCGGGCCAGGGAAGGGGATGTATACGAGGCTCTATCAGGACGTCTTGACCCGACACCACTGGATCTACTCCGCCCTCGCCCAGAACCACGCCTACTCTGACTCTGGATATTCTGTCTGTTTGGCAGCGCTGCGCCAGCCATGGTGAGTTGGGGGACATGCTGCCGTAACTTAATGGAAGGTGGCATATGGGCTAGTAAATGTACTAAAGATGGGCACAGTGTAAAAGATAGCTTCACGAAGCGCAATTATTGAAGTCTCGCGGTTTAGTACATTTAGCCACTGCAAAACATGCCCTTAGTGAGCCGTCGATAAAAAATTTATGTTTTTATGTTCAATTTATGTGACTGTGATGTATATTATATAACCATTCGGGTCGTGTACAATATCAATAGAGCTCTGTTGAAGACACGCTGGTTTTGTGTCTTCCACAGGCCAGAGAGCTAACTGAGGTCTTGTGTATGGAGTTCATTGGAATGACCACAGAACCAGAGGAGGTGTGAGAACTTATGAGGGAAAGAGGAAAAAATTTTGAGAAATAGAGAGCCAGCCAGCCACCAGTTAAAGATTTTGGGCACACAATCAGTGAAACTTATCCACAATCTTTGCCAGTTTACGCTAGAGAGGAGAGATGTGTGTTTGTGTGTGCAGGGAGCAGTGGAGAGGGCCAAGATGCAGCTCAAGTCGGCCATGATGATGAACCTTGAATCTCGCTTCATCCTCTGTGAAGACATTGGCAGGTCTCTCTCTCCGTCTCCCAACTCCCTACCCTACCTCTGCTGCCTTTCTTTCTCTGCTCCTCATTCTCTAACTCTGCCACCGTCTTTAGGAGTTACTATGTATTTTCTTATCTTGGAAAGTGCAGTGCAATATAAAATTGGGTGGCCTAAACTTAGCGAGCGGGTGGTGAGAAGGTAGACCAACCAACCTGCTATTAAGTACTCTCTATAGACCACATACTTTCCTCTCTCCAGACAGGTTCTTGGGCAGAATGTCAAGTACTCTGTTGAGGAACTCATGGAAAAGATTGGTATACATACATACATACAGAGTAGTTGAATAACTTTTATAGCTCTCCTCTGTTGATTACTGTATAAGCATTTTGTGGACCTCTTTCATCTATTTGCAATGCACACAAATGAGTCATAATTATTATTGCGTCATACTTGGCTCGTACCGCACATTCAACAAAATATGCTGCACCGTGTCCATTTTGCATCTGAGGTCTAACCACGCCCAGATTCCACACGGCGCCTCTCGTCCTCTCTCTCTCCCCCCAGATGCAGTGACCCCTGCTGACCTCCGGAGAGTGGGAGAGAAAATGACAGAGTGTCCGATATCCCTGGCGGCCATGGGGAGCCTCGCCCACGTCCCAGGCAAGAGGGAGGTGGAGGAGGCCTTACGAACACACGAGGGAAGACTTGCTACAAAGAAAAGACTCTTCTCTTTCAGATAGCCCAGCCCAACTCTTCTATATCATTTATTCACAGTGTGTATAATAATTATAAATTATACAGCTTTTCATGGTGTATTAAAATGACTATAATTGGCAACAGGCTTGCAAGAATGTTGGATAGTAAGAGTATAATAAAAATGATGATTAGCCTAATGATGATGGCGACCCAGAAAAACTGCAATGTTCTACTGTTAGACCTCTGTATGTGGGCTGCCAACGTTCGTTCTTCACTAAGGTTGCATTCATGAAGGTTTTCTCATTGCATACTACTGTATTCATAATATGACTTGGTGGTGGCTCACTTCACTGGCAAACATTACTATATACACTGTGTTGGCTGTTGGCTGTGTTAAAAAAAGTGACTCCTAATAAATGATATAATACACGTTCAAAAACATATTCCAATATAATAGTGGCATGGAATGAGACTGCCACGCCCACTAAACCAAGGGTAGTGTTCAAAATGAAGATGCTCTAATCTCATTGGTCGAATGTCAGGGATGTAGAAACGATCGACGGTGCCGTAGCCGCCTTCGCAGGATCCAATACCCCACGACAACCATCAGCCCCCCACAGAGAATATAGTAACTGACACACAGTCCCATGTCGTACGGAGTTAACCCCAGTCCGGGGTGGCTCTGGGTTCGAAGGTCAAACGGACGACGGCTGGTAAACAGTTTCGGCCATGCGGCCTCTAACACTTGCCTATGTGTGATGTTGTGGGTGTGGTTCCAACTATAGTGGTTCCAGAGGTAGATGAGCACGGCCGTTCTGTTCCAGCCGAAAAACAGGTTTTTCCGGTCGGGGGGCGTGTCAGGCGGAGGAAGTAGGCTCTCGGAGCGAGACCTGAAACCTGTGTTGGACCAGGTGGGTGTGGGTGGAGTCACCACGCCCCCCTGACGAGCTGCACCAGACAAATAAACAGTCGACAGTGGTGTGTAACAGTAGGGGCAGCGATTTTGGGAGGGGAAGAGCCTTTTTGGGTAGAGAGGATCCGAACTGATGTCCTTTACCAGCCGTCTATTGACCCTATTGTGCGCCTCCCACAGCCACAGTACTGCGTCGCCATCATAGGCCACTTTTCCTTCCTCCAGCGACCGGGACATGTCTGAGAAATGCTCCCGGCAGTGTTCACAGGAGAAGAAAATCGCCAGAAACTGAGAAACCACTCGCAGAGCTTCTTTGCTGCGAAACGAGTGTTTTGAGCGTGAGGAGGGGTGTGTGTGGGCGGGTGAGGAGGTGGGGAGTGTGAGGGTTGTGAGGGTGTGAGAGAGGGTCCAAAGGGCACAGGGGTAGCCTCGGTAGTGAGACTGGCTCCCGCAACAGTTGGCCCACTCTGGTTTGACGGGGAAGAGAGACTTGTTCAACTGGAGAGAGGAGGAGGAGGAGGAGGGGGGGAATGGGATTAGCTAGTCTCATGCCCAGACACATGTATATACACTTTGTATATAGGCATGTTCAGCAAAATGTGAAGAAATCTAACAGGCATTGTTCTAACAGGCGTTGTTAACATTATTAACATCAGAAATCCTATTAATCACACTCTATACTGCATTGTTCCTCCCATAGTTAAATGTTGCAATGTCTCACACACAGGGAGGATTGTTTGCCCTGACCTTCGTGTCTATTAATCTGGTCCAGTCTCGGGTGGTTATGAAACCAGCAGACATTCGGGTCTCCAGTCTTGACCTCACCAGAGACAGGCTGGGCCCAGCTGCAGGATAGGCCCCCGTCAAGGCCTGGGGAAACACAAGACGAAGGTTTTAAGAGAATGTGGCAGTACGAACACCAAACTTTGTGTGAGAATAATTGCATTCTTGTGCCGTGGTTAGTTCTATCTTTAGTAATAAAGAGGTTTGGTTAATCCCATTACACCTAACTGTGCGTGTCATTGACGAAAGAATTGAGCCACTTGGCTGTCTGAACACTGCAAATACACATGTATTGAAACTATGGCGGGCAGTGAAATGGAATAGGGGGGCGGGGCAGGGCAGGGAAACCTTGTCTGATAGTATGAAAAACGTAAAAGGAACTTTCACAAGCATAATGTACAGCACGAGGGGGGAGAAGAGAGAGAGAGAGGGAGAGGGAGGGAGGGAGGGAGGGAGAGAGAGAGAGAGTCAACTCACATCCTCCAGTAGGTGGGTGAATCTGAGGAGGGCAGTGAAGGCAGGCCCACTCACAGTCGACTGGAGGGGAACCTCCCTACGGAATATGTAGGACACTGCACCCAGCACGTCTACTGGATCAACTCTGTGAGAGAAACAGAGCCTTACAGGACACTCGTGTAAGTAACACCTTTGCTAACAAACTGCTTTGTGAGAATTTGCAATAGTTTTCAGAATTTTTGTGAAAGTTCCTCTTAATGATTTTGCAGTTGCACTCTAGTAAGGCAGTGGATATGCAGAATCTCTCTGCACAGTTTAGTGGGAAAAGGTCACTCCATTGAAGAACCGCAGGAAATAAGTGCACACCTATATACCAGTAAATAACATTGCATCATATTGTTATGCAATCAACTATAACAGCACAGTTGGCAAAGGAAGAAACAACCATTGTCCACTACTACAATACAAAAACAAGCTCACCTATTGGGTATGATTGGCACTGACAGAGCCTCTGTTGCCTCCTCGTCCTGTAGGTCAGGTCGTTGCACGGTGTCCTGACTGTCGGCTCCGCGGGGAGGCGGGCTGGAGGAGGTTGCCATGGAGACAACACGTGGAATGTTCCGGAAGTGTTTTCTGACGGCCTCGGCAAAATCTCTCCTGGGGTCAGCTAGGGAGTGTCTGATGATGATGATGATGACGATGCACGTGTGTGTGTGTGTGGAGAGAGAGAGAGAGGCCGAGAGCTTGAGGGACACTTTTTGTTGCAAATTTGAGCTAAGCCTGTGAAATTTTATTCTCTAAAAGGTGAAAACTATTTTCCTCCTATATTGAATTGTCGGCTTGCAAGGAGGACAATAGTGTGTGGTGTCTAGAGTACAGGTCTAAAAGCTGGTCTTCACATAGTCTTACTTGGTGTTGCGCCTTAACTGTAGACTAAATTTTCAAGATCCATTGAGAATTTCTCTGTCATGCCTCCGAGTAAGGTATACCCACAGTGTCAAACTATTGTACATTTAAGGCTGGACCACGCAAGTCTGGGTCTTAGAAATATATAGAAACGCAGTCTGTTCCCCAGACCTCTGCAGACCGCACAGGACTGCGTAAGGCTGTAGGAGACCAGTCTTAAAACGTTGTCGTTTTCTCACCCGGGAATAACCATGTAGTCGTGTTTTCTGGACTCTACGACCAGGGATGGGAACTGTAGTATAGAGTAGTGGTTGACTAGATGTAGCTGTTGGAAGGAGGGAGGGAAGAGGGAGGGAGGAGGGAGGGAGGGAGGGGGGAGAGAGAGAGAGAGAAAGTAAAGATATTTGCAGTGAAAGTCAAAGACACAAAGAGGAGAGAGAGAGAGAGAGAGGAAGAAATGTTGAGTCATAGCTGATAGTTATAAAGGACCCTGTCACTCACATTACTGGGCAGTACTCTGTAGACCTGGAGCTCTCTCAGGTCCAGGAGATCCAGCATCAACTGCATACATATGTACGTGTGTGTGTGAGTGAGAGGGTAGATCAGCATTGAGAATACACATGTCCAATATGGTATGATACTAAGCCTAGTCTCATATGTTCTTTGTTTGAACATGTATTGTGTATATACAATATACCATTTTTTGGGAAAGCAGAAAAACCGACCAAGAGTATAAACTCAGTATAATCTACTTCAGAAAGCGGACACAAAAGATATTGAATTAGGGGTCCAGAGATCGCTCGCTAATAGCCTTGAGGAGCCAATGAAGCTTAGCAACACGTCCACTTTAATTGCGTAGTGATTATAGAATATTACACAACAAACTGGCTAAGAACGAGTGACCTGGCTCATGCAGTGGTTATTACCACATGTACACCCAGATAATACACTAGTGCAAATGTTGAACATTGTTGGCGAGCGGGAGCGACCCAACTTGCGATTTGCCCGTGATGTTCGGGTTGCATAACGTGCCGTCAGCGCACAGCTTTCCTTTCGTGAAGCAAGACAGAGCTACCTGTCGCCGTTACATAACGTATTGTACATTGGCAGAACGGTGAGCAGGTGAGCAGAACGGTACTTACCTTACGCTTTCAACTCATCAGTCGTGGTTCACCAGGCAGCTGGCATGCAGCAGTACGTGCACGAGCAATCCTAGCGTATTTGCAAGTTGCAGCTTGGAACCATGAAGATTGGGAAGAGGTACAGCCTTGGTCAGTCACCGAAGGTTGCAGCGCATGCCGTCGAATGGAGGATAGTTCTCTAGCTGGCTAGATCGATCGGCGCATATCGCGAGGCACCGTGTGTGAAAATGTGTAAAAATTTTGAAATAGTTTCGAAGCGCGTACAAAGACGCGCATGCGCACTTACACGACGGTCGACGGTCGACGGTCGTAGATATATATATATATAGAAAAAAATATATATAGAAAAATCGCGCCGTTCGTACCACTAGGTTGGCTCGCTCCCGCTCGCCAATTATGTAATGCTCTGCAAATATTTACGTTCACCGCCTCTGTTCAATCACTTTGTTGCTTGTGGCCAAAAAAAAAGGGGGCATACCTTTCTTCCGACAAATGAGTCTTGGTCCTCAAAGATGAGTGCAGCTGGTGTCCAATCTTTGCCTGGTATTGCGAGAAGATGATCCCCTCTACATCAGAGGGGGAGGAGAGAGAGAGAGAGAGAGGGAGAGAGAGGGGGGGAGAGAGAGAGAGAGAGAGGGAGAGAGCATAAAAGTAACTTTTCATGGAACACTTGGAAATGTTGAATTATCGTCTATTAGTCGTAAAATGGAAGGCAAGAGAAAAGGGGGGAGTAACAATAGTCTCTGTGACTCCCGACTCACTCCAACGGTTGGAAATGCGGCCATTTTGCTGCAAAAGGGCCCTCCCACGACTGCAGGCGATTGATGATTGCCTCTTGTACATCCTCCACTTCCCGCGAGCCTACACACATTACGTGTAATACGAAATTCACACTTCATTCCAGCTACATCATAGAGGGTGACTTGCCGTGGTAATTGTCTGTAGCGGATTTAGGGTCTCCTCCGGGCTGGAAAAACTGCAGCAAAGGTAGAGGGAGGAGGTGTTGTAGTGCGAGAACACCCAGAATGCTCGTTATAATATAGCCTGTAATTACCCTCGGCGTGCATGCGCAGCGAAATTGGGCCTGTAATGTATTTTCTTTAATGCTGAAAGCGCAGTGTGGCGTTCTGAACCATTGTTGGGTTATTGACAAAAAGTGTTTCGGGGCGTTAATCGCTGCAGTTCGGTGGGTAACTCACTCTCATGGTGGGGTAGCCATGAACACCATAGTCTGTGCACGTGGAGTAGCTCTGCTTAGCCGAACAGTCGATGACTCCCAGTTTTACCACTGGGGACCATCCTGGATTGGAGTGAGATAGAGAGAGCAGAGAGAGAGAGAGAGGTGGAGGAGAGAGAGAGAGAGAGAGAAGTGGAGGAGAGAAGAATATTGCTTTGGTCGACCTACAAAGACACTGGACAAACAAAACACACGTGTTTATTATGTATGTATAATGTGGACAAAATGCTACACATACACTACGTGATGAGTAAACAATCAAGGCCACACACACGCACACGCACCGGCGACATCTTCAGCAAGTTTTTTCCACGTCGGCGCCAAGTGCTGACAGTGGCCACACCAACTGCTGTAGAACTCCACGAGCCAGCCAGTCCCTCCAGTTGCTATGGCGGTGGTGAGGTCGTCGCCCTGGAAACAGACCACGCCCACCGGGGAGTCGTTGTAGAGGGCACAGGAGGGAGCGTTTGCGGCGGGAGGAGCAATGCACGGGTGGAGAACAGCTGCCACCACCAGCAAACCATACATTCCTTTCACACCTTTGTAAGGGAGCCACATGAAACGTTGGGAGCAGAAATACATTGTAAAGTTGTTCGACATGCCCCCCAAAAGTATAATAATGACGGCATTTAGTTAAAAGTGCAGTCCTGTCTCGCGGTAGAAGTAAACACTGCCAGGGTTATGAGAAAACATGTCAAGATATGCAGAACCTGAATGAACGTTGATACCATGTATATGCAAGTCCTCCAAACATAGCCATATGCACGGTTGCTTGCCTCTGTATATGTACAGGTTGTATATACCTTATATCTACCACACCACACCGTATCATCATCGATCACACTACCTTTTGTACACACAAGTGTACAGGAAACAACTTACAGTTATATCTCGCACTCCTCCCTCCTGGCTGGCTAGTGAAAACTCCTCTCCCAACGCAACCGGTGGAAGAAAACGTTCTTAACAAGCCACGATCACCGGCCAATGCCCGAGTTTTGGTCGCAAAAAGGTTCGCGGCGAGAAGTTGAGACCGCAACCTCGCCGTTTACTGGCAAAAATTCCAATTGAAGCGCACCAGGTACAAAATGGGATAAATATGTACATAGGCGTGATTGTGTGCTGAGAGCAAAGACCAGATAGAGACACACACACAGAGAGAGAGAGAGAGGCTAGGCCAGACACAAGTGATATGATATGATAGAGATAGATGCAGAGTCATTGCAGCTCAGGGCTCAGGGGTAATCGGGTGGATCCAGACCGGGAATAGATGTGCTGGAGCACTTCATCTGAATGTTGTCGAGAAGATTCTGAATCTCTTCGTCGCTTGGGAGTCTCATGGGAAGTGAATCTGGTTGCTGCGAGTGCTGTGGGGAGGAGGGGGTGTGGGGGTTGAGATTGGAGGGAAGGTTCGGTGTGAATGACGTCATCTTCAGCTGCGAGGCCAGCCCCGCGAAGTGCGTTTGGAGTAGTGTGGATGTGGTGGTGGAGGAGGGGGGATAATACGTTGGGGGGCGAGGGAGGGGGGGCTGTTGGTTGCCCTGTATAGAGTTGGAGCGATGGCTCGGTTTAGTCTGCGATTGGTTCTGCTGTGGCGAATGTTGTGGTTGCTGGGAGCTGTTTGATGAGGCTGGTACACTGCCTCCCCAGTTTTGTTGTTGGAAAATGGAACCACCTCTGCCCTGAAGAAGCATCGAGTATGCCGAGTTAGTATCTCCCGTGGTGCTTGCTGCAGACTTTGGTTTCTGTGGCTGCTGTTGTTCTTGTCTTTGAGAAGGGGGTCCTGCCTTCCCCGGCCACTGAGGGTCTTGCTGCGCGGATGTTGCTTTTGCAGGCCACCCGTGTTGCTGCGCAGTACTAGGTGGCCAGCCCCGCTGCTGAAACTGTCCACTCGATCTCTGTCCAACAGCTCCCATCAACTGCTCGGCTGACGGCAACGTGTAGGGAGGATTCGATGCTGCGGTGCTACTTCTCCTGCTCTCGGCCGTCATACCCGCTGACTTGTCTTGCCTCTGGAGATGGTGTTCCTGGGTATGACCGCCCCAGCCTTGTCCCACGACAGACAGTTGGCTCTGTTGCTGTTGTTGCAGGGGATCTGGTATGGAAAGAGGCCAATGGTGCTGTTGAGGTATTGAACCAATGCTTCCCCTGAGACCTCCCGGTGCCTGACCGAGTAGCATTGAATAGGGATTATTATCGACCGAGGTGGGCTTGTTTGGGTGAGACCCGCCCTGTTTCGGTGCCTGCTGGTGTTGTTGAGCGTTTGTCGAGGCTTGGGCTGGAACGCTGCCCGCCTGCCACTGCGGTTGCTGGCCCAACGCATTTCCCATGCCCTGTCCGAGCATTCCGACAGACGACTGACTAAGGAACATCGAGTACGGCGAACTATCGATCCCTGTCGGTTTCCTCGACTGCATGAGCACTGTAAACGGATTCACCTCAGAGCTGGTCGTCGTGGGGAACTGCTGGGGGAACCCCCCTGATGTCGGGGGGCCGGTCGCAGGCGGCTTGTTTTGCGACGAAGGAGGTCCCATGGACGACAGGAAACTGTAAGGGTCTGGAGTAGTGTCCTGGGAGTTGGGTCTCGCGTGATCTGTCTGCATGGGAAATCCGGAGGGACGGAGGTTAGGATTGAGAGCAGAGCCCCCAGAGGTCCCGGTCCCGATGCACTGCATGACTTGCTGCGCCACATGGTAAAACTGGTTTCGTTCTCGCTCCATGAGCATCTGCTGTTCGAGCAGCCGGCGCTGCATGTCAAACAGCTCGTTGTTCTTCTTCTCAATCTCCTGCCGGAAGTCGATGAGGAGGTTGGGGGGAAGGTTCGCCCCCATGTTGTGGCCTTGCTGCTGTTGAGATTGATCGCGCGACTGCTCCTGTATCTCTTGGGGAGGAGGGTTAACACTCGGTGGCTCCCTGGTCTGCTGAGCCTGGGTGGTGCTTAATGGAGCCTTCCCCACACCTCTCCCACCCGGCTGTACTCCACACTGCCTAGTGGAGGCTGTAGCTGAAGCTGACTCTGGCTTTACGTGCTGTTGTTGTTGTTGCCGTTGTTGTTGTTGTTGTTGTTGTGGAATGGAGGCTGAGGACTCCGACAGGTAATCGTCCTGCAGTAGCGGAGACAAGATGGACGGGGAGTCAAACAGAGCAGCAGTGATGCCCGTCTGCAACAGAGAGTGAGGTGGCAACTTTGGAGGAGGTGGGGCCTTCTGGCTCAGCGGCGGAGGGTCGTAAAGGTCACCCCCGCCACCCACGTCGGGAAGGAGGGAGCGACTACGGAAGAAACGAAACTCGGGGACGACGTGGTCGCAACCGAGCACCCGACTGGAGAGGAGAATGTGATCGGGCTTATGATTCCAGGGGTTGTACGAGAGATACCCCTTAGAGAGGAGCCACACGTAGCGCCCGCCTTTGGTCTGGAAGCGGTAGGGGTTTGTGGAACCCCGTGTGTTGGTGTAGATGTCTCCCATACGTTCCCCCACGTCCAGGAGGTGGTAGGGGTCGACGTAGTCAAAGAAATGAGAGCCGACAATCTCCGATACGGTGAAGCCGAGGACGAGAACGGCGTGACTGTCGACGTTGATGATGTTACCCTTCTTACTCACACGCATATCGAAATTAAAGTTGACGTCGTTGACACCGAGCGGGAGATCGAGGAGAGTGAGATTGGTGGGAAGTTTTCCGAGTAGGACGACATACGATTGCTGCCAAGGGTTAACCAACCCTCCTCCACCTCCTGGAAGAGGGAAACTCTCATTTTCTCCTCCTCCTCCGCTGTTGTTTAGCTCCATAAACGGACTCATCGGAGGGGAGCCGGGTTCGTCGGTGTCCTTCCAGCGACGGAGGTAGGAGAGACATGTGAACGGGAGATGCTGGGTCAGACTACCCGTCTCCCCGGTGTACAGCTTGAAATGGCAGTGGAGAGAGCGAACGGGGTACGACAGGACCTTCCCATTGGGCGGGGTGAGGAGGGAAGGCGTGGCGTCACCGGGATCAAACATGTCCAGGAGAAGTGCTTTCTCTGACTCGAGGATGTAGTCAAAGATGTTCTGTCCGACTAGCCGTGTCTGCATGTGGCCCAGGAGTGCCGTGATGAGCTCAGTGGCGTACAGAATGTGTCCGCTATCAGACACCAGGATGAGGAACGTGTCGTGGGCGTCCAGGAACGACTGAAGTGCCTCCCCCGACGAGATGAGGTGAGGGTAGAGCCCCTCAATTCCAAGGTCTTTAGCCACCTTGCTCCCTCCTTTCTTGCTCTTCCCTTTCGGTTTCAGGAGAGGGGTCTTCCCGGGTGGAGTCAGCTCAGCGTATATCCGGAGGCAGCGGACAGCCTCGTGTAGAGTGGACGCCTTGTCCATCTTCTTGGGGATGGTCCGCTCGCTGACCATCGACAGCAGAATGACAAGTTCATCGTAGTACTGGTTCATGAGAACTCGCCGCCTCTGCTCGCTCTCTTTCCGGCCTCGCTTCAACGATTCCTCGTTCAACGGGGGGGGGCTCATGGCGGCCGAGGAACTGGGAGGAAGATTGGTGAGTTTTTTCGTCTTGTTGACGGAGGAGACAGAGCACGGCGGAGAAGGGCTGGAGTCGCTCATTCCTGCAGACTTTTCACTCACTGTGTGCATGTGTATGAGGGGGAGGGAAGCAGATACGTAGAGATATAAATTACTAGCAGCTGTTTCAAGAGGATAGGACACTTCTATAGCATAACCAATGTGTTAACTATAAATTATCAGATTTTTTGTTGTGCATTCTTGCTGTCCAATTTATGGTTTGTAGTAATTGTGGTCACAAACAACATACCTACAGCCTACAGGCCTATTTACCACAAGCACCAGCAAAGGTGTTAACTGCCAACTGTCTTCAAAAATTAGTGCTGTGCACTCCTTTTGTTTTTGTGATTGGTGAGGTTTAGACTAGCAAAAATAAACCTGCACACGGGAGATGAGTCAGTTTTCTGTCAAAAGAGCATAGATCGTACCTTGCCTGACCTGTGCATTTGTTCAACGCATCAATTCGCAGCTAGCATGCAAAGTGGAAGGAACATGGCCCAGCTAGTTATTCTTGCCGCGGCAAATGGCAATTTGCCGAGGCAAGAGCACTTTTGCCGCGGCAAAAGGCCCGGCAACGACAAGAATATTGACACGATTGAACATGGCCCAGCTAGTTATTCTTGCCGCGGCAAATGTCCCGGATTTTTCGGCCCAGGTTTTGCCGGGGCAATTTCCGCGGCAAAACGGAAATGCCTTGGCAAAATCGACGTTTGAAATACTGACACGAATACCACCCCATAAGTAATACACAAAACAGTAGATCAATTCCTGTATGTATGCTTTATACAATGCACCATAAATGGTACAGGAGATAATTAATTGTGGAGCAAAGACAAAACCAGTTGGTGGCTCTAAACCTGCTCTCACTATAAAAAAAAACTGCGTGAAAAGTGAGACGTCCGGCTATCCGAAAGCCCACTAGGAATTAGCGGAATTAGCTTAGGGGTCGGGCTAGCTGTGTCTTGGTCGTTGCTGCATACACACAAGAACACAGCCGCACGTATAGCTAGCTAGCTACTACACACAACAAACATACGCACTCTTCTCTATCTAGCTAGCCCCCACCGGTCCAAACAAACATACTGGCATGTCAACTTGTACTGACACCATGCACGGGCGTACCGGCGACCTGTGGGGGAGATCCTGTAGTTCCACCAGCAGCGTGCGTGGCGGCTTTTCCCCCCTTCAACGAGATCCTGTCATGTCAACACGACAACGACTTGCTGGTCACGCACTTGAAACGGCGGGCACTGCGAATGGAGCGAGTCACTCACGAACCTCGACGACTGGCTTCAGCGCGTGCAGTTCTACGATAATAGTGCCACTTACGTAACTATTCACAATAATATTATGTATAATTACGTAATGAACGTTAGCTATTGCGCATGCGTACACTGTTTGTTCTAGAGAGAGCTATAATATAGCTAGCCATGGCGACGAAGGAGAGGCCGAAATCTGCATACGAAGGCGGGCGTCTTCCAAAGAACGAGAGTTGGGGGACGATCGTGGAGACCAACAGAGGTCTAGGGCACCAGAAAGGGTCCAAGGATGACGTGGATGCAATCGTGGAGCGACTCAGCACCGTTACGGCCAACCCCAAGGTCCCTGATGCGCAGCGCACAGGTGCTCTCAAGCAGAGCGGGATCATGAACAGCTACGCGTGGAAAGGCTACTAAGCTGCGGGCTAGGTGACCCTCCTTTCCTGCAAACCTCTTCCTGATCCTGTGTGTTGCACGTGGATTTTGTTGTTTTGGGTGTTTTTGTGTTGTTTGGGTGTTTTTGTATTTGTTCCTCCCCCCCTGTTGTCAATTCTGTACGTGTTCATGTTCACTGCACGCTGTCGCTCTCTGGTTTGAAACATTTCTCTTTAAAACATGTCAAGTATACACAGAAGTGAATTTGAGTGTCCAGGCATGCTGCAGACTAGAGTTCAAGGGAAGGTAGGGGAGGGAGACGACAACGTAGCCTTGACTGCTCGTCCCCCAGGCCAGTGTCCCGTTGTGACCTAGCAGAGATACTTGAGACCCCGCAACTGGACGTACTGATCCCAGAGTCACGGAGTAGCTCACAGGCCACTCCAGTAGAATTGCATACACTGATTTATTCACAGCGTTCCAAGTGTACCTGGAGAATATGCACAGAGCACATCTTATTATCGACTCAGCCCATTTTCTCAATTCTCAAATGGAAATGTACGTGAGGGCTGCTGACATAATTTCACATGGATAAACTCAAAACAAAAGCTATGTCGATCTTCCATTAGAATCAGCAACTCTGGATCATATTTATGCACTCAGTTAATCTACTCTCGCATTAACCGCGGTCCGGGTTTAAGCAAAGCACAACTTCCTGCTTGCAGTCTTTGGCAGGTGCAATACTAACAGATGGTTCACCAGACAGTGGAAGGATGGAGAGTATCGTTCTGATGGATCCAATGTGAAGAGTTATAGATTGCCTCTCCATTCACATCCAGCCACGAACCTGCACGTATATATCACATACAAACAAAGACAACTACATCAAGGTCAACTAGCTATGGGTGCCTCAAGGGAAAACGAGATGAGCTATGTGGGAATCAAACCCACGACACTCTGCAGTCTAGGCGAGCGCTCTACCAGCTGAGCTATACACCAGGGAAACAACTCAGCAGGTATAATTATAGGGGCTCAAATCTACAAAACACAATTACAACACACACACACACATTCTGTACTAAGAGATACTCACCCAGTTGAAGTAGTCTCTCTTGCATAATTGGAGGGATGGTCCCGTCACTAGCTGGACCAACATTCAGCAAAAAATTTCCACCTCGACTATATTTAATAACATCACCATTATAATTATTTGGAAGAAAGTGTATATATATTTTGTGAGCCAGGACAATTGCATTGTGGGATGGACCATTAGCAAAGGTTTTCTTGCATGATCTCCCTTCAAAGTGTCTCAATGTATGGTATATATTGAGAAACGTTTGAGGACCGTACATTGAGAAACGTTTGAAGGGAGATCATGAAGAAAACCTTTGCTGCAGTTCAATTATACATCTTTAGACTTCTGCATTAGTTGTAAACACGTGACAGTGGTTAATGATACCTGACAGCGGTGACAAGCTCCGAAATGATGATGGAGATGTTGCGATATTTGCGTATGTCGTGGTCCCTGCAGTAGCCCCACGAACCCTCCATGACAGAGTAGTAGGACTCCCACTTGTGAGTGTGCAGACTCACTGCAGGAGGAGGGACAGAGGAGGGACGTATATCACATCATAATTCATACCAACACAGCACTAGCAACTTGTAGTCTACGCGTGAAACCACCAACAAAGATTGTTTCAATCGCACACGTTTAAACGTTGCAGAATTAAAATTTGGCACATGTGAAACCGCTGCATAGTTAACCAAGATCGCTTCAATCACACACTTGGAAACGGGTTTATATCTGGAGTTGCAGAAATAATATTTGGCGTGTGTTTTCTTATGCTATTGAACCATTTCCTCACACTATCCCCTGCCCAACTTTGCACACGGTATGTTTGTCATGGAGAAATGATACAATATTATGGATACATACAGTATGGCTGATGAGACTAGTTTTTTCTCACTGTCTTTCCTCCAGTTGCGGCAGGTAAAGTAGCCTCCGTGAGTACAGCTGCAGTCACTGCCCCACCTGTCATTCACCACCACCTCACTCCTCACCGGACTTTAACAACAAACACACCGTACATTTGTTTGAACTCCAACTTTTGTTAAAACGCATCAAGTAGAGATTGTTTAACTCCAACATTTGCAAGTTGTGAATTGTGAATATTGAAGTGAAGTAGGAACTCCAACCAACATTATAGTGAATACATTAAGTAATATTGCAGATTATCCTTTGAACTTTAACATTTTGTGTTCACAACAATATTGTAAACGCATCAAGTAAAGATTTTGTTAACTACGTAACAGTTTGCAGTAGCGGCGTCATTCATACATGTGCATGGTGTCAGGGGCGGATCCTGGGAGGGGGTTGAGGGGGTTGCAACCCCCTGTTTCGTAAAGCAAAGAAATGAGTTGCAACCCCCAGTTATCGTAATATGCTGGATCCGCCTCTGGGTGTTCTACTGCTGGTTTATCTGCCCCTCCCCAGCACCCAACCTGTCATTGTAGAGCCAGGCCAGGAAGCGAGTTGTGTTCCAATACGAGGAGTTCCCATCCCAGTCACCGTCGCCCCAGATGAGGTGGGGCTGGTAGCTGGACACCAGGTCATACAGCTGGGGCATCGCCACCTCCTGTTGGGCCGGAACGACAAACAAACACTCAAAAATCTATCACAGAGAAATGCACCAGGCTAGAGCGTTTTCCGGGAATATTATTATGAAATTTGTTTCTGGATCATAACACAGCTACGTATGTCACTTTCCCAATTTGTAAACACATTTTATAACGCTGGTTACTGCAACCTAAGCTCACTAACTATAAAACCTAGTGTTTGCTTACATGCAGTCCACGCAGGTCAACCTAACCTGGTTTGATGTTGCAATAAACACAGTTTAATCTTCCTGGAAACGTAGCAGTACACAATGGGCTACAAAAGATAGAACTAAGCAATATGGCCCAGTGCAAGAGGTTTCCGCTTTCAGTAATAAGCTCTTATACTGCCACATTTCCATGAAAGACAATAAACTTTGCAGTCCACAAGAGATGGGTGTGGTTTACGGGAATGTAGTCAACATAATCAACAGCTTGAAAATCAATTGGGGTTAATTCACCCATGCAGCTCATAATAATAAAGAGTGTTGAAATATCTTACTGAGACGTATCTCTGTGTGTGATAATGGTTGGCCTTGTCAGAGAGGAAGAGAGGGTGAAACCATTCAAAGAGAGAGAAATAGACGCCAAACCTCAGCGACGAATTGCTGCGAGTGGCATTCGCCAACTCTCCTAATGATGATATTATTATGTTTTATTAATAGTAATACTTGTTAATAAGATATATCTTACGCGTATTAACTTTGAACATTGACTAGCTGGACTAGCCGAATCAGTATATTCTTTATTAGTTATTAGGCAGTGTCAATTTGGTGCATCACATTTCTCATGAGCTAGCACGTATATACTCCGATAGCAAGTAGTGATTAGGAAAAACCAGTTCAGACTAAAACAGAGGGAGCTGCTGAGTGTAGGTAAGGGAAGATTTTTTGGTTGAAAGTGCACGTGCTCTGACCGACAAGATCTCTCTGAGGTCCACTGTCCACGGAGTTCCAGTTCCAAGCCTCGTTTGAAGGCCAGTTGGCCCATCCCTCGTGGTGCTTGCTAGTGAGCACAATGTACCTGCACACACACACAATACCATTGTCACCCCTCTCAGAGTGTGCATGGAGTGGACCCACTTTGCTCCTGCTCTTTCAAACAGGTCCACCCACTTCTGCGGATCAAACAGCTCGGCCTTGAACTGTGGACCAAAGTCAGGGTATGTGAAAGTCTTCAGATAGTTCCTCTGCATGAAGTGGACGATCCAGGGATCCTTGCGACCGACCCAATTCTCCCAGAACCACTCGCAGCCGCTCTTCCCTCCCCCGTAGCTCGGCACAGAGAACAGGCCCCAGTGGATGAAGATCCCCACCTTGGCCTCATCGTACCAACTCGGCAGAGGTCTGCACGGTTTGAAAAACCGAGTATCATGTTGAAGCTAAGCTATAATTAGGTAGAGCTAGTTATGTATCATGCAAAAAGCTGCAGTTCTTGTTAGTTTACGTTCCACCTGCTGTCGAGGGAAGCCCAATTGGGCTGGTATTGCTGCAAGCCTCCAACGCCTGCAGCGAGCAACAGGCACCCTCCAGTCAGCCAGCACAAAAGCATTCTCCTGAAGCCAGCTAGCCAGTCGTACTGCGCATGCGTAAAGACTATTACTTGCGCGCATGCGCGATGACCGCCACGTTCGCGCATGCGTGAAAACCTCAGAACTGTATGAGAAGATGCTATTACCACAGATCCTTACACACTGTAACACAGACACGCACACATAGAAATAGACAGACGCAATACCCCACAAATGACATACTCATTGACTCAAAAAAAAAAACAGGATGCATTTTGTGCCAGAGGATCAACGACAACACATGGAGAGGAAAACTACGCATACGGCAGGGCGAGCACGCCCTAGCCTAAGTGACTCGACAACTGTGACACTTGACTGACGATATCGTTCACACATTTTGTCACTTTCTCCTCGTTCCTCTGCCAGAGGGGACCCTTCACGTCTCTCAGGTAACCAAACTCTCCCCGAAGAGAAGTCACCGCTCTTCTGAAGGCAATCGATTTCGTGCTCGGCGTGCTCTGTGCGGTGTTGACTATACTTTCAGTGAGATCAGCCAGAGCTTCGAGAAACTGGGGAACTCCGCTGTAGCGGTTGTGCATGGCGGCTAGTATGTCCGGGGCACTCTGCTGAAGGTTGACAATCATGTCTTGAGCTGTCCCAGAGGGAGTGAGGTCGACATTGTACGACGTCACGGAAGAAGACGAGTCTTGTCGAGGAACGATGCCTCTTGGTTTGTTCGGGGGGAGGGGCGGAGGGGGGGAGACGGACGTGGACAAATTAGAGGGGCGCCGGGGGAGCGGGGGTTTCGGTCTCCGCGGGGGAGCGGGGCGATCTGAGGGGGGTGGGGGAGGCGAGGTGTGATTCATTTTGAGCGGGATCTGGGGTCTGCGTGGGGGAGGGGGTTTTGAGGAGGCGATGTGATGATTCGCGGTGTTGCCTGAGTGTGGAGAGCCAGGTCGGTTGGGAGGGAGCGGGGGAGAGGTTTCCGATACCCTCGCTAGCATTCCAGAGTTGGGGGAAATAGATCGTCCCTCCATGTCTTTCGTTCGGCTGATGGGCGGTGGTGCAGGTAGAGCGCGGTGGAAATGGGAGTGAGATGGCTTCGCGGGGAGTGGCCTGGCGGAGTCCTCGTTATGGAGCGGCTGGGGGATGGTAGGGCGGGGTCTAGGGGTGTTGGGGACGGGCGGAGGAATCTCGCTCACAGAGATGCTGTCTAGACGAGTGGGTGTGGCTTCATCTCCTCTCAACACAGCTTCCACAGCTAAAAGTGAGAGATATTCGGTCACACACCAGATAATAATGAAGCTGTTTTGTGTGAATTTCCTAATCACTTCTATTACGGAAATGTCCGTACACTTGAGAATGTCAAAATATTATGCTGATTTGGCAACACTGCACACATACGTACATTAGTAGCACACACACAGTATAACAGTGGGGACCAGTAACGTTCAAACGGAGCCAGAAACACTGCATGTTTATAATTGGCTACAGCCACAAAAACATCAAATGCGCAGTGACAAAAACAGTTAGATTTCGAGTGAACTGCAAAAAAGGTTTTCAGAAATGTACCTTCATTGATGTCAGACATTCCGTTGAGAGTATCAGAGAGAGTCTTGAAGGAAGGTCTGTCTTCTGGAGCCCACTCCCAACACTTGTGCATCATGTCATACACCGGCTGCGGACATCCCTCGGGGCGCTGCATACGGTACCCCGACTCCAGGAGCTCGTAGACTTGCGACAGTTCTACTCCGGGGTACGGAGACATGCCGTAGGTCGCCAGCTCCCATAGCAGCACTCCGAATGCTGAGAGGAGAGAGAGGGAGGGAGGGAGGGAGAGAGAGAGTGTGTGTGAGAGTCACCACCAAACACAAGAAAAACTAACGACACCTCCAGTATAATTCGTCGTCAACCCTACACACCCTTCCCAGTTCATCACTAAGCGGTGTTCACACGCTCATTGAAGAAAGACAGAAGTTATGTGAATACACAACACCCTTCAGATTGTCATATATAGAAAGTAAGGGGGGGGATCCTGGTTATTGGACGCTAATAGATAGTGGGTTTCAAGATGGTTGGGAGAGGAATGTAGGAAGCGCCCACAACCCCTATACAAAACCTGGTCATGTGTAATTCTATGTATCAGAGGACAATGTGAAGGTATGTTCTGCCAGGAAGAAGGTGATTAGAACTGTATACAGCACAACAACTGTGTATAAATGTATGTTACACTGAATATGGAAGGTGGGTGGGGGTCTTAGTTCTCTCCATGTAAGGAGACACTGAGAGAGAGGGGGGGGAGGGGAGGGGGCATTGACCATAGGCAGCTCTGTGGGTGAGCATCACTGCCTGTTACTTAGGTAGGCTGTAGGTGGGGGGCACATTAAAAGAAGGTGGATCACACAAACATACAGACTCGGGACTCCCTACTGGACACTCGGCCAAAGTGGTCATTACAGCGTTGATGTGTGGACAAGTGAAAAATCCACAGACTACAGTACAAGTATATGGGCCCATCGTCCCACTTGGAAAGCAGATGCCAAGGACATAAATGCTTGTCATTTCAACCAACGGAAACACGGTGCATTTGCATACATATAAGTACACTGCTTGATGAATACACACATACACACCTACACACATACACATAATATGTACACCTATCTACTATACAAACACAGGCAGAGTGTAAACAGGTCCAGGCAGATGTGTATGTGCCTGTATGAAGCACATAGGGTGAGCCAGCCAGTATTCTTATAGAGTCATTAGCCTGGTGTGGCCTCTGTAGGGAACTAACTCCATTGGCCCCCCCTTTGTGTACTTTAGTTCACAGAGGAGGGAGAGTGGAAAATTAGGACTTGTTCTTTGGGAAAAGGGTCTAGTGATCCCTATTTGTGAGTTTGGAAGAGAGTGGGGAAGGAGAGGGAGAGATAAGAGTGGGGGGGAAAGAGCAGGGAGATAAGAGATGGAGTAGAGAAGAGGGTAAAGAGTAAACCCTCACTTACCCCACACGTCTGACCGAATGGAAAACTTGTTGTAGGCCAGAGCTTCGGGCGCAGTCCACTTGATAGGAAACTTTGCTCCCTCCCTGGCGTTGTAGACGTCGCTCTCCATGAGTCTGCTGAGGCCAAAGTCGGCCACCTTTATCAGGTAGTGCTCCCCAACCAGACAATTCCTGGCCGCCAGGTCTCTGCGTGTGTGTGTGTGTGTGCGTGTGTTTCCACAGTTAGAGAACTTTACTACCACACAGTGCAGTAGTGAAACATTGAGGTGTACTGGCAATTGAAAGTCTGAAATAAGGAAGGGAAAGTCGAATTTCGACAAGATCATGACATAAGTCTACCACACGCGCGCACACACACACACACACACACTACACACGCAGGTGCACACAGCAGTAAAAGTATGCATATCCTTGAAGACACATAGAGACTTATTGGTTTGTGTGAATCCAATTAACCCTTGGCTGAGGGACAGCCATGTAGATCAGGCAGAGGTTTACCCACTCCATATATGCATATACAACACACCACTTCCTATAGTCAACACACAGTTTCCCAGCTATACTGACACACACACACACACACAAACCAAGTACATACATACGTACATAGGTCACACTGAACACAGCTAGGGAACCGTTTTACTATCACTGCTGACATTTCAACATTCTCAAGCTACTACAGTCAATATTGAGAACGTAAAGTTGTCACACACTGAAGGGTTATTCCTAAATCTCTCTGGACTACAATAATGTAACTCGCACAAGCTTATGTAAGCAATAATTTGAACAAAAGAACAACTTCCGTAGCCGCTTGTTTCACACGACAATGTCTCCTCTTTTCCCCCCCTCTCCCTCCCCTCCCTCCCTCCCTCCCCTCCCCTTCTCCCCCCACCTGTGTATCATGTTCTTGGACTCCAAATAAGCCATGGCAGATGCCACTTGCTGGGCCATGTAGACCAGCGTGACAGCCTCAATGTCTTTCCCGTCGTTCCCTCGCAGGTAGTCCAGAAGATTACCCTTCACCATGTACTCCGTCACGATGAAAAACGGGAGCTCTCGCGTGCATACTCCGAGCAACTGGACCAGGTTGGGGTGGCGGACAGCTTTCATAATGGCCGCCTCTTTTAAAAACTCTTCCGCCTCCATTGTCTCCTCCTGTGCGTGTTATGTAAGAACGAATAATGGGGTGTCAGCACACTATCCAACAAAGAAGAAATGCCTAGTTAGCCCTATGGGTAAACGTTCACAATATGCAACAACAATGTGAAAGTAGAGTGGTTGGGAAAGGAAATATTCCACACACGTGGGAACAGTCAAACTGAAAATGCCGACTGTCTGAAACACACAATCACCAGGCACGGGGTTTGTGTACTCATGCATACCTTGAAAGTCTTTACTGCCACATAAATGTGCTGTTTCTTGAGCGAAGCCTTGTAGACCTCTCCGTACTGACCTCCGCCTAGTTTCTGCCCCATCTCGATGTCCGAGCGGTTGATTTCCCACTGGTCGACGTCGTGCGAGATGCTGTAAATGGGCGGTTTACGAGGGTTGGGTGCAGGGTAATGCAGCGTCGTAGTTAGCCCGTCGGGATTCTTAGAGTGATGCACGACTAGTTTAGCGAGCGTGTCGAATTTCGACTCGGGTGTGACATAGCACTTTGCCCCGGCGTCGAAATGGATGCGGTAGTGAAACACGCGTCCGTCGTAGCGCAGCGAGATCGAGAACTGCCCCGGCTTGCTCTCGCTCTCGCGGACCAGAAAACTTCCGTTGATTCCGGAGCTGAGCGACAGCTCGGCCTCTGCCCTCGTTATGTTTCCGTGGAACCACGAATGCTTCTCCAAACTGTCTACCTTGGCGATGTAAGATGTAGGGACCCAACCAATCTCTCCCCTTACGCTTGTCGCCTCGCACCAGTCGCTGTTCTCGCTCTTCCGCGACACCTTCAGCTTGTCGCCCTTCTTGATTGAGAGTTGACCGGCCTGGTCGGTGGTGTAGCTGTGCTTGGCTATGTAGAGGTCAGGATCATCTTCTTCCCCACCGCCCGCTGTTAGAAGATTCTCCAGCGAGCCCCAGCGGTTCGAGTGGGTGATTGTGGAGGAGTGAGGGTCCTCATCTTCCAGCCCGTTACCGTGATGATTGAGATGATGGTGGGTTCCATTGGCTAAGGAGAGGGAGGGGAGAGAGGGAGGGGAGAGAGGGAAGAGAGGGGAATGAGAAAAAGATAGGGGAAAGTTAGGAGGTGGGTGAAAAGCGAGAGGAGAGAAGAAAAGGAAAGAAAAAGAAGAAGGAAGGAGCAGAGAACGATGGAGAGGGATGAGTGAGCAGCAAACGAAGGGGAGAGACAAAGGGAGACAAATGATATCACCACATTTCCTCCCCCAAAATTTGTCCATAAACATGACCCACAAACTGAAAGGGATTAGAACAAATTTCCTCTCACTCACCCCTGACCACAGCACACTCAGGGCACAGTGTACATGCACACGCATAAACCACAGCTTGTCTAGCATTCCACTGGTAATGAGGGCAAATGACTCTCATTCACTTATAGCGAATTCTGCTGCTTATTAGCCCCGTGTGAAGTGTATAGGCATAATATTGAGTGAAATAGTGGAGTAAAATGTACGCGGCACGAGGGAATTACGCCATATACGGGCGGTTGACATCCGACAGCATATGTTAGTGACTGCAAAAACAGTGAAAACCGGGCAACGTTTCGTCGATGTGTTATTTTAGTGGACACTGCGCTTGCGACAACAGCCCTGGAACTGTGCCCGAGTGGGGTGAGCATTAGTGGGCATTTGGTAGCAACGGAACACACGATGACACAGGGCACCTTACAAAGACGCCTTACGATGGCTTGGCTCAGACAGAAAAGCGGTCGAATATTGAATCAATCCGCAGCTTATGCACGGCAGAGTAGAGAGATTTGGCCAGGAATCGCACTCGCTTCTCGCCACTAGCCTTTTGAGGGCTACTTAGCAGAGCAAAAGGCACGAGAGGGAGAAGACAGCAAGCATGATCACGTTAGGCACATACGTACATCTCTTTAGAGGCACAGAGCAACATTAGGTTGCCACCTACAGACACGGCGGTGTAGTAGGTTCGGCATAGCACGGGGCGTGCACCGACACCATATTATGTATCGGACCGTTTTCTGTACACAGACGGTAGAGCATCTGTGTTCCTGACACCTGCTTGTGTGCCAACCGGGCAGGATTGTATGGTGGATCAAGGACACATAGAAATAATATACACGCAACACATGATACAGAGATTTGGTAAAAACACTGAGCTATTACTCGTACAGAGTTCAGTACACAAGAGGTAGACCTTCGTATGCTGACTAGCAGAGATAACCTCACTGAGCGTTTGGTTTGACACAGTTGCAGGCAGCGTGTATGCCGCAGTGGTTTCCCGAGTGCTTGTTCGACAAGTGTTTGAGCTGAGGCAAAACACGTGTAGGTACATGGGGTACACGGGGTACACGTGTAACTGAACGACATGCGTGCACTTTTCAACAAGCTGGTTGTTCAAATGAGCAAGAGAGAGCGAGGTTGGAGAGAGGGGATATACGATGTTGACTAGGAGGTTTTTGAGGCTAAACAACAACAAATACAGTTGACTGCTGAACTAATAGAGACTTCCTTCCTTCCACCAAATTCGACACCTTATTTGGTGAAGACACACTAGGTGCAAGGCCCACATCATTGTAGATGTGAAATTAGAGATCTGTAATAACTTCTCCTTCTCATCCCTCCCACTCCTACCCCCATTCAGCTGAGCAGTATAATGTGGCACTACTCAAGCATTCAGAGACTCCGTGCTCAAAACACAGTGTAGAGGTCTGTCTACTGAGCCTATCCACTGCCAAGTCAAGGTTGCCTTTATGCTGTGGTGTGTGCATCTGCTTGCTGCTGAGTTTGCATGCACACCATGCAAGACCAGTCTACATCTTCCCTTGTCACAGGTTCCTCGGACTACGAAACCTTGTAATATTGGTTTCCGTTTTACACACCTCTTCTCTTTCTCCACCATCAGCACACACACACACGCGCTCTCTCTCTCTCTCTCTCACATCCTGCGTGCGTTACCTCTGTCGCTGGCTCCGGGGAGCTCCGTATCCACGCATGTGTAGCTCCTGAGCACGCCGGGCGGCTGCCACGAAGGCTGGCCCTCCTCAGTCTTCGTCTTCCCGCCCGTTCTCTTGTTCACGGTGCGCTTTCTGTCAATGGACGCCACAGAACTCCCAGATGACTTTGCGTTCCCCATGTTTCTCTCTCTCTCCTGACACCACGTCTAGCTATTCGAAGTGGTCTACTGGTATACTCAACTCTAGCTTCTCCAACGGCACTGGATAACCATCACAGGACACCAGGTGTGTCCTACACTTCGTGACAAACTCAACGATCTCTCTTCGGCTGCTGTGACGATGATGGAGCGTTAGCCCTTTGGGGAAGCTTCACACGGACATAGTAAATGCGTGTGGAAATGAGACAAAAATCCTAGCCATGCGAAAGTCACGTGACCCTAAACGAGCGCGCGCCGCGCGCTCCCGGCCGGTTTGATTATGATAATGAAGCACATAATAATACTAGAAAATGTAGGGAATAATCCTTTTTCTATTCTTTGGGTAGTCGTCGAACTTGTCAAGGTACCAGTTGTGCATCTGGCGGGCGCTAAGACCCAGCACAAAGGCCACAAACCAACAGGGGAGCAGCATCGTTAGGGAACCGGCCTGGACCACCAGCAGAGAGCAGTAGATAAGGATCTCGGCCAAGTAGTGCGGACAGGAGACCAGAGCGAACCAGTCCCCGTGCGGTATTCCCACTCTGAGAGTCTGGGGCGGCTTTGGTGGGTGGGTATCAGCTACGTTATTTCTCTGCGAAGAAAAGTTGTTGGAGCGGCGGAGGTTTGCTAGAATTTGGTGGCAGTTGTACTGATGGTAGCTGGCCCAGACAAACACCACCAGAGCCACTGCATATCTCCAGAGAATAGAAAACGGATAGTTCGTCAGCTCGTGGCCTAGAAGGAAGAGAGAAAACAAGGAAGAATGGGGAGTTAAAAAGAACGGAGGGATTAGAGTAAGCACGTGAAATGTCATCATACGCCACATTTTACTGATTGTATAAGCGGCTGAATCACTGCCAAAGAAACTTGTTCAACACTGCTTTTAGCACATTACCTAATGCACACACGCCCAATAGAGAGAAGACCTAGGATGTGTGGAGCAATGTGTGACATCATCACACAACAAAAACAATCGCTAGCTGCACGTCAACCACACACCCTTTTTGGCAGTTGGAGAGTCAGTTCCAATTGAATTCTGACCTTCCACAAGGTTGCTTGGTGAGGGCTGGAAACAAGTGCAAGTTCCTAAAACGCTTGCCTTATTACTACTTCCTTTAATTGCAGATCACCCACGAGCAAAAATCCTACACGAAATTCTGTTTTTGGGGCAACTAAAGAGTATATATGTTTTGGTGTGTTGGTTGTTTTTGTAGCCAGAAACAATGTGGATGACCTTTCCTTGTACGTGAGTGGTTATTATAACAAACTCTACATGACAGCTCCACTTCAATGCGTGGCCTCACCGTCTCGGTTCAGATGCAGCATGGCTGTAGGACCCACTGCAGTGTAGAAGTAGAACCCCAGAACGTAGTGTACGACGTGCATCTTTCGCTGAGAGTGGCGGGTGACGCACACACACTCCAACAGCCGACGCACCGTTTGACACACGAGGAGCGAGAGAGTGAGAAAAACATCAATTTCCGCTTGCAGTAGGGGTTTCTGTTTCGTAGCTGTTGACTGCGGCGGCGTGCTGTTCTGATTGTCAAACAGTGACAGGGTGCTAACAGTCCTGCACGTGAAGGCTATGAGAAGTGAAGTGTTCCACACGGAGCCCCAAACGTAGAAGTGAGTGAAATATCTGCAACTCCCAAAATACCAAAACGGTGAGTTATGATGTCAAACCACCACTACCTTCTAGGCACAGAACTCAAACACTCCATAAAGGCGGGTAACATCCTGTAATTGGAGAGATTAGTTTCACGGGAAATACTCGAGCAGGAGAACGAGAATTAACTTATGAGGCGAAGGAGTTTGGCAGGCGTCGCGGACGCCCTACCAGCGCCAAAGTTCTTCAGCTTTCCATATGTGAGCATCTCGGAGAGGGCGGAGGGGAGAGCGGGCTCTCCACGGTAGGAGCAGGTGGAGGAGAAGGGCTGAAGCGATCCACACCGCCCAGGAGAGCACCAGCACGAACACGCCAACGTCGTAAAAAGCCCCCATATTCGAGAAGTCGGAAAGGAGTTCGTCGGAAGGGCCACGTGGGCTGCTGATTCAGCACTCACTTTATCCATTTAAACGAAAACAATGCAACGACAGATATTTTGAAATTTGGTCAGCGATGGTTTGTTGTTTCTTCATCCGTTCGGATGGGAAGAAAGAGGGTGACAGTTTACTAGTGGGTGCGGTCTGAAGGTTGCAGCGTCTATTCAGTGTCTGCCCCGCTGCCTGAGGCCTGTTGGAGAGAGATGGCGTTGAAGAACGCCGTGCTCGCGGCCTGTGTCTCTCTGGTGCTAGTGGCC
Organism: Geodia barretti; assembly: GCA_030341885.1. Lineage (NCBI taxonomy): Eukaryota > Metazoa > Porifera > Demospongiae > Tetractinellida > Geodiidae > Geodia > Geodia barretti. Next base: position 160,995 of record CASHTH010001979.1, read on the forward strand.
GTCGTCGGAGCCATAACAAGAGCTGAAAAACAGCACTACAAGTGCGGTTAAAAAAAGTTGTACGAACAACTCACCCCATCACGTACAATGTTTCATTTTTCTCCAGAAACAAAGTGGTAGAGATGTTCTTCCACGCCTATAACTCTTACATGGTATATACATTTCTCTCTTCTCTAACTATTATATGCTACGCACTGTGTACGATATGCAATCTCCACAGAACTTTGCGTACCCTGCGGACGAGCTGATGCCCCTGTCATGTAAGGGCAGAGTGAGAGGTGTTGACAGAAGCAGAGGCTCCGTGGACGAGGCCCTGGGGAGGTGAGGAGAGAGAGAGAGAGAGAGAGAGAGAACGGACATTTCGGTCGAAATTCCAATATTGTGTCTCTTTTTACCTTTTTCAGCTTCTCTCTGACTCTGATTGACTCACTGGACACTTTGGCAGTAAGTGAACGTGACTTTTACACACTTGGCTCTCAAATGCACAATCTGACTCGTGCCAGGAGCTTAAAGTTAAAGTGTAATCCGTTCCCTCTCACTCGTTTCTTTCCCCACCCTGAAACTGTGGGGCTCTGGGATGGTGCCTGTACAACTATAGTCAGGCACTGCAGTTTTTTGCTGGGTCGCTTTTAGGTTCAGCTTGAGCAGCACTTATAAGCTAAAGTGTAATCATTTCCCTCTCACTCGTTTCTTTCCCCCCCCCCACCCTCAGGTGCTTGGGGCACTGGATGAGTTCAGTGAAGCGATTCAGCTGGTTCTGAGAGACGTTCGCTATGACAGCGACCTCGTGGTCTCCGTCTTCGAGACCAACATCAGAGTCTTGGGGTGAGTTGCCCTGGTGACTAAGTAGTCAACACCTCCTCTTGTGGTTTTTGGTAGAAACAGTCTTCCTCCATTTCTTTCCCTGTCTCTCTCTTCTTTCCCTCTGTTCTTTCTCTTCGTCCGTTCCTTTCTACTTCCCTTGGCTACTCCCAACTGCGTTACTACATATACATATATGGACATGTATGTTCACAAGATAACTAATTCAACTGCAGATGTAGGGATAATATTATTAGTAACTATCTCTTCAGTAGTTCCAATTCGTATGTGAGCGCCAGATGTCATGAATATTCCCTAACAATAGTTCTTTTTCTTTCCTTCTCCCCCACCCTCTCTCTAAATTCCCCCCCTTTTTTCTTGCTCCCTCTTTCACCTCCCCACTGCTTCCCTAATTATCTCCCCCCAGAGGTCTCCTAGGAGCCCATTTTGCAGCGGTGGCACTCAAGGAGAAAGGTCACCACCAGTTGTCGTGGTATTCGGACCAGCTGTTGGAGAAGGCGGAGGAGGTCGGCCAGAGGTTGCTACCTGCCTTCAACACCTCCACTGGCCTCCCTTACCCCAAGGTCATAAGGCTATAAGATTCCCCACTCTGATAACTTGTACATGTGACCTTTGTACCGTAACTAGAACGAACGCCGAGCATGTTGCGAGTGAGCGCGAGCAGTTAAACCTTTGTGTCTTAGTCGCACTACAATCGTGTACACAACATGATGGTAGGTGCAGTGCCCATCACATTATATACAAATTGATTCACGCATTCAGACAACTACTGTAGGTACAGGTTCGCTCGCTCACTCGCCATGATTTTACTTTCGCAAATTTACTAAAACACATTGTGTTCTCTAGCAAGTATATAACAAGTTTGTTACTAGAACTAATGCAAAAAGATTGTTAGAGAGAAAACACAAGTCCAAAAATTTTTGTAAATGATGTATGTACCTCGCGGCCTCGCATTCATAGGTCATTGTGGAAGCTCTGAGGAGTCCTGCAGTCAACGTACCAGCGCTAGCTAGAAGAGTTGAAGCATCTCTTTCCCGACCTCACATGTAAATGTGTACGGGCCGCATTCAGGTCATTGGAAGCTGAGGATCCTCAAGTACCCAGCTGAAGAGTAGCACTCATCGACCCTGTACCTCAACATAGTAAATGATGTGTACATTGGTGGCCTCGCATTCATAGGTCATTGTGGAAGCTCTGAGGAGTCCTGCAGTCAACGTACCAGCGCTAGCTAGAAGAGTTGAAGCATCTCATTTCCCTGACCCTGTACCTCAACATTAGTAAATGATGTGTACATTGGTGGCCTCGCATTCACAGATCAATCTACTGAGAGGCATGGAGTATGGAGATGTGGACAAGACGACGTGCACTGCTTGTGCCGGGACCAACATCCTCGAGTTTGCAGCCCTCAGTCGGCTCACTGGCAACGCCGCATACGAGACGAAGGCTCGTAGGTCTATGGAAGCCATATGGATGGCTCGACACAGAGGTCACGACCTCGTGGGGACCACCATTGACATCAACAACGGGCAGTGGACCAGGAAAGGTGAAAGGGTGTTGGGGAAGGGGGAGGAGTCTATATACTAACTGTATTGATAGTACAGTGAAACCTCCGAATAAGGGACACCTTGGGGACATTGGAAGTGCCCTTTATTAAAAGGGGCATCCTCTATTTGGATGTAGTATACACAATAATGTGTTAGTGTGCAGCAGATGGTTCTTTTTCAGAGGTGTCACTGTAACCCCCTCTCCCTCTCTCTCTCTCTCTCTCCTCTCCTCTCTCCCTCTCAGACAGCGGGGTGGGTGCTGGTATTGACTCTTACTATGAGTACTGCCTCAAGTACTACATTCTACTAGGAGACACTGAATACCTACACAGATTCAATAAGGTATGTATGACTACCTTTTCACACGGACGCAATGTTTGTGAAATTTCATGGATACGTGAAACCAAAACAATCCGTGTTTTTGTAAAATTTGGTAACGTTTGTAAATCAGTGATAGCGCCAATCGTTTCAAAAGGTACGTGTTCCTTCTCCTCTCTCTCCCTCCGTCCTCCCACCTACTTCATCTCGCAGCACTATACAGCCATAAAGAAGTACATATCCAACGGTCCACTGCTAGTAGATGTCAACATGGCCGCTCCCAACAAGATGTCTCGTAGCTTCATGGATTCCCTTCTCGCCTTCTGGCCTGGACTCCAGGTATGGCCGTATGGAGTCATGACGGTATGAGTGTATGGAATTATGAGGGCACGAGTGTATGGAATTGTGACAGTATGAGTGTATGGAATCGTGACTGTGTGAGTGTATGGAATTGTGAGGGCATGAGTGTATGGAATAATGTGTATGAAACCAGAAGTGTGTGGAATCAAGATATGAAAACATGAGAGTATGAGTGTATGGAATCGTGCCGCAGGTCCTGTGGGGTGACATTGGAGCTGCCATCCACACCCACGACATGCTGTACCACGTCACACAGAGACACAACTTCCTTCCTGAGGTACCTCGCAGGGAGGAACAGGGTAGCCAAAACTAGCAGACATGAGCAAACCTTCCATTTGAAAAATGTCAACGTGCATTAGACTGCCACCAGTTTCATACTTCAGTGTGTTTGTAAGCCTGTTAGCTGTAGTAATCAGCAACATTATTCTTGGGTCAGTTTGCGTTTAAAGTGTCAGTTTTCAGTACTAGACTAGAAAAAAGCCAACTCTGTGCATCTATCACTAGTGTACATACTACGTCTGTGTGTGTGTGTGTGTGCAGGCCTTCACACTGGATTTCAAGGTCCACTGGGGCCAGCATCCTCTGAGACCCGAATTCATTGAGAGCACCTACTTCCTCTATATGGTGAGTGTATCCTTTATAGCTTCCTTTATCTAGTACAAAGAAAGATCCCACACACTCTATCTATACTACATACTACATGAAGAAGGTTCATACACATTGCAACTTTGTGACCAAATCTCATGCAATTTGCAACGTATCACTTTTGTCGTACGCAAAAAATAGTTACACTATTGTATGTTAGTCTAGGCTCACACAGATCTCAATCAAGAAGAAAGCTCTCTCTCTCTCTCTCTCTCCTCTTTTCCATTCAGGCAACTGGGGATCCTTACTATCTCGACGTGGGGAAGACGGTGATCGACAATCTCAACGAACACGCTCGCGTCTACTGCGGGTTTGCTGGAATCAAAGACGTCAAGTTGAACACGCACGAAGACAGGTGAGCACCCAGTTAAAGAACCTTATTTACAGGTATATACTCCAAATAAAAGACACCTATTGCTAATACAGAGTGTACTTAGCCTCCAAGTTCTGTAAATTTTCATGGTTTTAGCATATCGTTTTGACTTTATCATTTACAACACTCTCTCTTTCTCATTCTCTATCTCTCCCTCCCTCTCTGTCCTTCCCTCCGCTCCTTCACCCACCCTCCTGACAGAATGGACTCGTTTGTTCTGGCGGAGACATTCAAGTATCTCTACCTCCTGTTCTCGGAGGAGGAGGACCTTGTGTTGGACATGGACGACTTTGTCTTCAACACTGAGGCTCATCTCTTCCCGCTCTCTCTGGCCACCTCTCCTCTTCCTCCCTCTCCCTCCTCCACAACCTCTCCCTCTTCAGTAAGGATATTTTCTGCAAGGTAGAAAGATTCCATTAAATATTTTGAAGCCTCCTGTCAAAATTTTGTGGAAAAAAAGGCCGTCTTTTGAGGGAAAAGTTTTTTGCAAATTTCACGGTTTAATAGGCGTCCGTGAGTTTTCTCCGCGTGCATGTGGGGGGCCAGAGTTCCCCACAAAAATGGCATTTGCTACCAAAAGTTGCCTGCTGTATGATTAACCACTGATGTATCATTCACCTCTAGTCCGTGTACGTTAATGCCACCGAGTCGACTGACCAATCAGGAGGCCCCGACGCTGCCACACCCACTGATGTCGGGGGCAACGAGAGCGTGGTGATGACGCGACCTCTGGTGTGCCAGAAGGACAGTTTCGCTGCTCCCTACATCCAGGCCGATCGCTACCGGAGGATGATGCTGCAGCAGTGCACTGTCTCCAGATTTGGCATACGGCCTCCTCCTCAGAGGTATGATTGAAGGGGTCAGAGCCAGAGTGGGCCAACCCTCAATATACAACCTCCTCAGATGTATAATTATTATTACGCTGTTCACGTGGAACGTCCAGTGAAACTTCTGAATAGTGGACACCTTTGGCACATTGATATTCAAAGATGTCCTTGTTGCAGAGGGACTGTGGCAGTATAATAATGGCTAAATTTAGAATCTTACTAAATCTTACCATTTTTAGTAACATTTCTAAATTTAGTCCTTACATATATATACTGCCACATTCCCTTTGATGGGGCAGCACTGTCCTTTGTTTTAGAGGTTGAACTCGCTGGCCGACAGTGTGCATATATGGAGTGTAACGTAAAGCTGTTCGAAAGTCATTCTTAATGACATTACTCACAAGAAACTGTACTGGTATTGTCTGTTAGTTGAAGCAACTCTCTATTCTTCCCTCCGCCAGGAAGAGGAGTGACGGGTCGGTGTACCAATCTCGTCTCTCGGTCAGCAGTCTCGACTTCAGCGATCGAGAACAGTTGAGTCTGCTCAAAGACATGGGGATCGTGATCCAGGCCATGTCCGATGGCCGCGTTCAGATCTCTCACACCATGCAGCTGGTAACTCTCTCTCTCTCTCCTCTTCCTCTTCTCCCTCCCTACTCACCCCTCTGCATTTGATTTGCGAGCAAATTGAAAGTCCACCAGTCGTCTGAATAGCTCGGTTTTTCCATACACGTGTGTACAATGCAACGACCGATAAATATGCACCAATGGGCATGCAGGAACATTACTTACAGCGGTTCGAAGGTAGCTTGGCTTTGCTTGCCTAATATTTGTTCTACATTCATTCTAGTGAGTCCACCTTTTGCAAATGCTTGATTGCTTCTGGTGTATTGCTTCCGATCAATCCTGAGTTTTACTTTTCTTTTCCTGCTAATTTGACCAATGTTGGCAAACCTCTTGCAAATTGTACACTGTTAACTATTTCCTTCCTCTTCCTCTCTCGCACACTAACACACACACCACACTCACACACACCTCCCGCTAGGCCCGTAACCAGGAGGATGCGGAGGAGGGTTGGTACCTAATGCAGGAGATCATCAAAGCCATGGATGCCCAGAGGGCCATGGGTGGAGGAGGAGGAGGAGGTGGAGGGACAAGGGAGGCCAAGCAGGTGTGGATTCTCTCACCAGACGTAGAGGACGACAAGATTGCCGTGGGACCTGCTCTGTTTGGACCTGACCTCGGGGGAGACAAGGACTACCAGGTGACTGCATAGAGTAAAATGCAGTTTTATTGGCGAGCCTACCAATGCCGATTTTATATCTGACAAGCACTGCACATGCATATATACCATAATAATACAGTACGTGAAATATGCACGCGAAAATTTGAATTTGACATTTGCTTGCCAAGCGTTATCGTTGCTCTTCCAGTCATGCAAGAGATACATTTTTAGTCAAGCATGGGCGGTTTGGGTTCATGTTTGTTGAGCAAAGTGAGCCTATGTATATACCTAGTCATCTTAATTGCGCCTTCCTTTATTGGGAGTGTCCTTTATTGGAGGTTCTACTGTATTACAGGTAGCAGCAGGGCTGGTGATACTGGAGGAGAGCTCGAAGGCCTGTTCCACTCTCCCTGGAGACCTGGGGCTGAGCGGGAAGATCGTCCTCATCCCCCGAGGCGGCTGCCTCTTTGTACAGAAGGTGAGATTCTCACGGATTAACGTAATCATGCATCAGTAAGTGAGGTACATATATACAACACATGGAGAAAGGGAGAGATTGATTACTGTATTAAATGCAGGTACGCGAGGCTCAGAAAATGGGAGCAGTTGGCGTCATCATTGAAGGTTTGACCTACTCAGTTTGACTGCTATTCCACATTCAACCCACGCTCTCCCCTCTCTCCCTCGGTCTCTGTCCCTCTCTTCCTCTCTCTCCCTCTCTCTCTGCTCCACCCAGACAATGTACTGACAGATCATAACGCTGACTCCTTGCCCCAAACCTTCTCCATGAGTGGAGATACCACATCGGGCGATATTCAGATACCGTCGGTCTTCATGTTGGCAGAGGACGGAGCGAGACTCAGGGACGTCGCGGCTACCAGCTATGGGGAAGAGGTGTTTGTTCTGCTCACCTGGACGAGGAAGAAGGGGGAGGAGGGGGGAGAGGAGGAGGAGGGGGAGGAGGAGGGGGGAGGAGGGTCAGGGTGAAGGGAGTGACAGTTGGAAAAGGACAGCAGCGGGGGACAGCAATAGGCAATCTTCACCTTCTCACAGCTCATATGATGAAAATTCAAATCATTAGTACACTGCATTTTTATCTATTGTTGCACTGATCGATGATTAATAACAGAGCATATTATTTGGAAACACTAACGGAATGTGGTGATGATTGCAATAAAGATTCCGGGCAGCACGTTAGGTCATGCAAAAGCCTGACATAAAATTTGGGTGTTGAGACTGTGGAATGCAATTTGTGGAATGCGAATAACGTTCGTCTGAACTTAGGCTTTGATCGCAAAGTGGTACATGTATTAGGGTGTCATTAACACCAGTCCGCCTCTGTTTCAAGTACGTATAGGCTATGCTGCACTGCACCTGTTCCCCGTGGCTAAAATTGTAATACCGGCTGTTTGGAAACAATCGGGAGATATAAGGAGTGGTCAAAGGTAGCGAAGCAGTGCAATTGATTCAACAGAAGCTAGCTGATAAAAGTCCCGATCGACAGCTATGGGCTCCCGGCACTTCTCTAACGGCTACATTTGTGTTCCCTGCACAGTGGATTAGTATAATTATACAACTCTGCATAATATTATCTGTAGCATTGCTGCGTGTTCATTGCTGTGTTCAGCTTCACTGTTGTGCCTACATGCGTTCCTTTCGCTTTTCTCTTGGACTGCATCTCACTGCTAATCCACAATTATTAATGGTTACCGTTCTTAATGTTGCCAGACTCTCATGTAGAACGTGCACCACCCAAACCATTCTCCTCATAGCTTCACACATTAACCAACCCTGAATTGTCGATCTTTCCATTATTACATTACTATATAATTGAATCATGTACAACTAAACTTTTCTTTCTTACGTTTCTTCTGATGACGTCTCTGAATAAGGGACACTTTGAAGGCAAAAATCCTTTATTCAGAGGTGACTCTTTCGAGGCAGAACCAAGTGCGAGGTGTTCTTTATTTAGAGAGTCCTTTTCGGAGGTTCCACTGTATCAGCAGCTTTTAAAGCATCAAACATAACGGGATGCGGCAGCCAAAGTGGCTATTTACTGTTGATTTGAACAATGTGCCCTTCCTAAAAACATGCACATACCTACCAACCTGCAGACCTTTGCTTGAGAAATGTGTCAAATTTGCTTGATTTGGAGTATTTCCTTGAAAATGCTGCATGTCCATTCAAAATGTATAGGCATGATGCATCACAGGTTAACACAAAAAAAGAGGGATTTGGCGATTTTCTGGTGGGATAGGCAGTATCTTTGCTTGATTATCAAACAAAAGGCTGGACGGTTGGTAGGTATGCTTTCTCTAAATGGAGTATAACACACCTTCTTGTTTACCATTTCCCAGAAGAAGATAGCAGGAAAAGTGTGGGTGTATTTGACCAGCAACACGGGGCAGTGCTTGCCTTGTGTGTACATGTCTGGCAACACTCACTCACCCGAGACCCGTCAGCACTTCCTCAATCACTTCACCATTGCAATTTCAATCGAGTATGTTGCAGTATATGATTTATACTAGCATACTTTGTAGTGGTGCTAACATACCCCCGACCCTTTATGGCTAGAGAGCCCTACACTGTTTACACACATGCACTGAACTATTAAATTCCCTCTGGGATTAAAAGTTTAGACAGTGCTATGACAATCTTAACCCAATATAGCCCCAAATCATGCATGCACTATGCACGCTGTTTCTAATTCACTTATCAAGACATTGTTTTCGAAGTGTTGAGAAAATTATTATTAGCCACATAACAATACAGACTAAAGTAGAAACAGTGCATGAGTCTTAGTGGAATCTACGAGCTCTGGAAGAGAGGTTTGATGATACTTTTCGAGAGGCTCTCCGTCGAGCGATGGCGTGAGGGGGAGGTGGGACGGGAGAGGAGTAGGCCGAGCTGTAGCGATAGAGAGGTGAGGGGATCTGGGTAGGGAGGAGAGGGAGGGGCCGGTATTTGTACGGTAGGGGGACGTCGACTACGGAGTACTCGGGGGTTGACATTCTGGAGTGAGTGGAGTGTTGGGCGGAAAAAGTGGGGGACTTGGGGGGAGGTGGCGCGGGGTACCCAGGGGAATCGAAGGGCCGCCGAAATTGGGGAAGATTCTGGAAGAGGCCAGAGTCGGGATTACGGCAGGAGGAGGAGGAGGAGTCTCTGGGGATGGATATGGGAGAGAGGCGAGGTTTTTTGCCCGGTTCGGGGAGCGCCGGGGGAGACGGTGAGCGAGAATTTGACGTGGGGACCTCCAAAACGTGGTAAATAACGCTCTCCTTTTTGCTGTGCAGCGATTGGATGAACTCCCTGGTTTCTCCGTTCTTTGCCATTTCCAAACAGCTCCGGCCCATCACGTCTTTGGCCTGGGGGTTTGCTCCGAGCCGGACTAGAGTGTCGATAGTGCTCTTGTGTCCCTTCTGTGCGGCAATGTGGAGAGGTGTTGCGAGGTTGAAATCGGTTGAGTTCAGGTCGCAGCCGGCCCTGGCTAGTGCTATGACCGACTCGTCCACGTGGTTCGTGGAGCCGATTGGCGGACACGAGTTGATTATGACCCAGTGGAGCGGAGTGAATCCACCGGTAAGGTCCGTGGCGTTCGGAGCTGCTCCACGGTCCAACAGGCAACGGACGACGTCGTCACGCGCGTGCTTGGCGGCGTGGTGCAGCGCCGTCATCTCGTTTGCGTCTGCAGTATCGAGCCCCACGCCGTTCCGCAGAGCCTCCAGCACGCCCTCGAGATCTCCCCCAGCTGCCGCAGCGAGGAATTCCTTCTCGTCCGGAGTAAGAGATCGGCGACGCGGCGGAGCTCGCGTCTTGCGTCGCAGGAGAAAGTTTCGACGCGGCTGGAGCCCCATCGCTCTGTTCTTCCTGATACTGTTCCTGATGCTCGTGTTGCGCCGCAGCACAGGGCCCGAGCGACGCAACGGCTTTTCGTCGGGGTCTGCGCGGCCCTCTTGGAATTTACGGTGGAGGTCCGTCACAAGTTCCGCAGGCCTCGGCACTTCCGTACCACTGACAGTTGCATTACTGTTACCCATGGCTATTTCACTGTTGGTTCTCAAACTGTAAAGTGCGGGAGAAGCCAGCTTTTATACCTTGCGCGCGTGAAAGTGCGCATGCGCATTGTGTATGGAGTGATGTCGGCGTCTTCTGAAGCAGAAAGGGAGGAGTTGGGTTACCAGTATTCTCCCAGTCGGTGGTCCACGCGACTCCCCGCAGGCGTGGTAGTGGACGCTCACTCGGAGGCCATCATTGCAGCCACCAAGACGGCTCGCGAGACGCTGCAATGTGACCTGGGAATAGAATACTTTGATGTCGGCGTCTTCTGAAGCAGAAAGGGAGGAGTTGGGTTACCAGTATTCTCCCAGTCGGTGGTCCACGCGACTCCCCGCAGGCATGGTAGTGGACGCTCACTCGGAGGCCATCATTGCAGCCACCAAGACGGCTCGCGAGACGCTGCAATGTGACCTGGGAATAGAATACTTGGAACCTGGGGGTCCGGTGCTGGATATCTACCACCCACAATCCACCTCAGGTCAACGCATAATCATACATTGATAATAGGGGCAACCTCAGTGTGTAAAAAGTACAGTGTCTCCTTAGGCTTCTTTAGACTAGGAATTCACAAATTGCACTGTCGGAATGGTCTATCATTGGGTCATGCATACATCGTTAGCGAATGACGTATGAATGAATGGTGTAAGCGGTACATGCAGTGTATGATATTTCCCCACAATGAGACTTTCAGGAAATGCAAGTATAAAGAGAATGTACAAGTATGGGTCGGCTATGGAAGGGAGTTGTCTAATTTCCTCTGTTTCCTCATTCATCTCCTGTCAGGAGACAGGGGTGACTGGTGCCTACGTTTCACACCTCTCTTCCTCTCTCCCTCGTCCTCTCTTCAAATTTTTCCACCAGTCATGTGTCCTCGACACCTCCGTACCAAAACAAACATGCGCTACTACTCACAACAAGCGTGCTGAAACGGAAGTTTGGTAGTACTCATAGGAGTAAACTTGCCACCTCGTGTGCTCAGTGAAGCATGAACACTGCTCATGTATGGCAAGTCGTAACCAAAAGCCTTGCACTGACTATTTCGCCATCAGCGATCATCTCTTGAAATGCAACGTCAAGTACACAGGCGGCACATGATCAGTACACTAGAAACTGCAAAATTCTACTCATATAGTTAGTGGCAAAATGCTTGTTTTGCAACTGGTGTTACTGTGTGTGCAAGTTCCGTGTGCTATTTTCAACATTTGTCATTTGATGATGACGACATAAAGGTGATGTAATAATTACGTAATTTTGCAGGTGCCCTAGGAGATGTGGTGTTCGTTTGGTACCACGGAGGCTATTGGGTGGCATTTGGGTAAGCCACCTTTACAAAATTCATCTCTTTCTCTGCTACTTTAATCTGTCCAATCATAATTATGTTTTAAGTTTTGCAATGCAATATTGAATGGTTTCCATAGCTGTTCTAGGCCTTATGTATATATCCTATATAGGGGACTATTATGCTATCTACAATTATGTAGGGATTGGTCTAATGCCCAGGGAGTTTTACTCATGTTAATACACCTTTGCACTCTACGATAAGTAGTATGATATAGGTGACTCTACCTTACACAACAAATGACAACATTAATGGCTTCACTGGGGTTTCATCATTATTGTATACTTAGCTCAGTGACCCTTGCACTGGAAGTAGCGGGGGACTGTGCTAGGGGAGTAAAGGCCATCTCTCATTATTAGTTAGCCTGTCTCCTTTGAAGGCAAAATGTGAACGATTGATCTCCTGTACGGTGTTACCACATCTTGAAATCGTAGGCTGACCCTTTGATGTGGTGGCTGGAATGCTATTGGAATTAGGTTACCTTGGTTTGCAACCGGGAAGCTAGCAGGAAAGGCGGCTAACAAAAAGTACACACACACACACACACACACACACACACCACACACCACACACACACACACACACACACACACACACAACATGCAGGCAAAGCCAGCCTAGGTATACATGTACAGACACAAATCTGAGTCAGCTTTCTGTTGACGGATCATTTGACGGATTTACCTCAAAAAGCCACCGTGATTTGTAGCTGTACACAGCGAGTGGGTGTGTGGGTATAGCTCTGCATTGCCTAGCCCTGCTAAGTCTCTCTACCTTGGCACTACAAGATCAGAGCTACTGGCTTCCAAGGGCACTGCCTTCTAAGCCATCTGTTTGTATTCACTGGAGCCTACACCACTGGCTTTAGCACACATTCTGTCCCATTCTGTACTCTGCACAGCAGGTTATCTATTGCATACTACGTCCATAATGCAGACCCACTAGTCTAAATACATCTGTATACAAGTTACTGTGCTGATCAGACTTGTAAGTATATACAGCTCAAAGATGTATGCAATGCAGGTATTAAACATTCCAAGCTCCAAACAGGCTTTCCTAAGGGCAGGGTGTCTTGTTACTAACTGGATGGTGGTGACAGGAAAGAGACGGTCAGATGTGCACACGTGCCATCTGATTACTGACACACTGGCAGAGACGCATTCCAATTAACCTGCATACCATTGGTAATGCACTAGGTAGGGGTCATGCTAGACGGTTTACCTCATCGGTGCTAAATTACACAAACACCATTTTTTTCAATGTACGTAACCTTCAACCTAATACGCTATGATGTAACCATCTCCACTTGCTATCTAGTTTGAAAATCTAACTTAGGTGTACTGTAATATTATTATTGCGCAACCTTCAGCATAAACCTATCAAATAGCACTAACGTTAACTTGAGTGAATAATCGTGTATTATACTAAAACCCACTCCACTTGCTGCTTGCAAATCTAATGTTACGTATATATATACGTTGAATGAAAATCTATATACCTTCTTTTATAACTTGGATTGTAGCGGTTCAAATCTTGGGTCTAACCACAGTTGGATCTCAGTGAGAGTGTGTGTGGCTAGTGGTGGAGGTGTGAAGGGTGACAGAGGTCAGATTTCTGGGTGTCGTATAATTCGCTGTCTCCCACACCCTCCCACGGAGGGCTAGTACTGGTGACGTTGTGGAACCGTGATCTCGTTTTAACAGCCAAACTCCACTCACAGATGACTGTGTGTGTGCTGTTGGCAACAAATAATGGTCAGAAACACCCCATCTGTCTCCACGGTGATGGCACCCTCCCTTATACCAGCTTACACATGCAGCCACACACCAATACACGTGTGTGTGTGTGGCTGTTTTTGGTGTTAGTTCTTAGGTAGGTAGTGGAGTGTGTGTTGTTAAGGAGGGATGGGTAGGACATACTAAGACATCATCATCCATGGAGTGTGTGTGTATGTGTGTGTAGTGTTAGTTCTTAAGGAGGGATGGGTAGGACATACTAAGACACCATCATCCATGGAGTGTGTGCATGTGTGTGTGTGTGTTAGTTCTGAAGGAGGGATGGGTAGGACATACTAAGACACCATCATCCATGGAGTGTGTGCATGTGTGTGTAGTGTTAGTTCTTAAGGAGGGATGGGTAGCGAGGTACTAAGACACCGTCATCCATGGAGTGTGTGTATGTGTGTGTGTGTGTTAGTTCTGAAGGAGGGATGGGTAGGACATACTAAGACACCATAATCCATGGAGTGTGTGTCTATGTCATCATGGCACCTGTATATACTGTGCCCGCCACACAGAGCTCAAGGTGTGGTACCAGCAGTTCTTGATGTCCATAGCTCTGACGTTTTCTTCTACTTTCTAGGAAATGGGTGCAACAGTATCAAATAGAATGTAGTAGCTCTCACATTGGATTGGAGGAATGGTAGCTCTGGCGTTTAATAAGAGGCATCTACAGCTTTGGCATTTCTTGGGAAACGATAGAACAGGATTTAGTTTCTATGGGTGTGACGTTGAATTGGAGGAATATCGGTGACATTTTATCAGAGACGCAGTCCTCATGAAATGCCTGGTTGTTCCAATGATAACTGTATCGTATATATCCCAGATGTACGGGTGGACGGGTGTTTTGAGGATAGATTTCAGTTTTTGTGGCGTATCACCTTTCCTACTGTGGTTAAGAGAGTGCCTACCTGTGCGCGGAACATAAACAATGATGATGTAACTCTGCAGCTATGTAGAGTAGTGTAGAAGAATGCAACCGATAACCGAGGAAAAGGGAACAATGCATCACAACAGGTAAACTATAGTACGAGAGAACTTGGCTAGAAACGAAGGGAAGCCAAAAGGAATTGCGGCATCAACGGAGTAGTGTTTCGGTAACTACATACTTCGTGTATTGCACAATTGTGTGACGGTGTTGCTAATGAGTGCTTGGGTTCCGTAATATGCTGCTGCGATTGCAAAACAAAAGCTGGACGGGAATATTGAAAGTTTGATTGACGAGTGAAGAAATTCGCAGGTGAGGAGGGGAAGAGATTGCTATGTCGCTTGTGTGTGTAGTTCACTGGACTTCCTTCCAGTCACGTTTTACTCCCGACAGAAACTGGTCATTTCTCTCTCCCTAATGGTCTGCTTATTTCTCTACCATTCTTCAGTAGAACTATAAACTTAGGTGAAACACATCAGAAGTTAACACATGGCGAAATGCCTTTAAACGGGTTGGACGGAACTTGCGTAAGAGCACAACAGTAAAGTTAAGATGACAATGAAGTGAAATTTTAGTCAGAACAAAATACTGACGTGGTGTGTGTGTGTGTGTGTGTGTGTTATATGTTGTAGGGTGGGGCATGCTGGGGTGGCAGCTGTCCCTCTGACCAAACATGGAGCCACCGTGGTTGCCGTTGGATACACTCTGGCACCCAAAGGTAACGCAATCGTCACCCGGGAACAGTTATTACTGACACGTTTGTTTCTATTACGACAGCTGACATGACAAGAATCGTGCAAGAGTGCAGGGAGTCCGCCGTCTTCCTCCGTAAGAGGTTTCCTGATAAAAGGTGTGTTCGGTTCAAAGTACGCCCGGTTCCCTTCATGTTGTAAGGCCTACGCATGTGTGTTTGTTGCCGTTGTCCTTATTTGTACGGCACTGGCATGGCAACCGCATGCACAAGTGTGACATAGGAATGCATCGTTATGTAACCCTGACAACACCTCTCTGGTACTTTAACGTAGCTGCCAAGAACGTATTTTTGGCGGATTTGGTGGATTTGACGGAATGTGTATATGAGATAACATCAGACATTGTGGCTGTTTAGCATAATATTGGAGCATGTTGTAATACACAAGTGAAAGTGCTGCAAATGTATTGGCAAATGTGTTGCATGGCCTATTATACCCATACATTGGAAGTTGCATCATGTATCGTGCGTGGCCTTAATCAACACACACAGTTCCCTCAGTATTGTCCTGTTGCTAAAAATACATCTCGTTGCTACTACACACAAACATGGACTGGGAAACAAGGGGGAGAGTGTGACTATATATGGGCTTTCGACGGCAGTATTCTCACGAGATTAGCCGTGTATATCCTTTTACGTACTGGCTGTAGAGGCACGTGCTGGCCTTACGAAATACCACACGCCTTGTATGGAAGTGGGCTATAGTATTGTGTGACCATGTCAGCAACAGAGATTGCTACAGTAAATTGTGTAAATCTGTCTTACCAGGAAAGAGCTGCGGATTGGCCTGCAGTCAGCATTTGGGTCTAGCCTACTACAAACATAGAGTGTGTGAGGGTGGGCTTTGAAGGCTGGGGAACTGTGCTGAGCCAACTGGTCACAATAGTACTGTGGGCTCGGGCGGTCCCGGGACTCAGCCCCCTGTCTCCACTGCTTTGACTCACACCCACCAAGTCCAGTGTAAATCAGGGAAACTTGGCGGGCATCGACACTTGGCAGTCTGGCGGTATCGATCAGATAATGGAGTTTAAAATAGCCCCAAATTTTTTAATCAGCTACGCACAATAAAGCGCTGTAATTAACTGCCAAAATTTATATGGATGTCGTGGATGGCTATCATTAACCCACAAAATGTCATAAATGGTTTTTCGTTCTATCTGTGTGCAGGATATTGTGTCGGGGCGGTCAGCTCAGCACGCACACTGTGCGAGCGTACCAAGGCGACCACTTGAATGATCACAGACTGAACCACAGATGGGAACGGGAGGACGTTCCGTTCATCTAGGGTGCGTTAACGGGACAGACTACACGTGGGATAGGTGTGATTACAGCCCTGAACCGCTAAAGAGATGTCACCTGCGATGAGGACCTCATTTCACACTGTAAGCCAATACCTTTACCTCCATAAGCTATCTCATTCTGACGTTTCTACACCCCTTCAGTTGATCCTCTCTATAGTATTACCATTCTACCTGCTCGGCTCGTCAACTGCTACACTCGAGTCTCTGCGCCCCGGCACTGGGGAGTACAGGCGACACTCGCGGCCCCGGCACTGCATCAACAGCGACCCTCGTCTACCTGTACACTGACGCAGCACGTCTACACTCTCGCACTTGCACTTCAACACAGTCTCGCTACCTCTCGTACCCTTACACACTTCAGGACAGTCGGAAACGCTAGTCTCCTGGTGCACTTTCAACACATGTCCTACCCTGCTCTCTGCACTTCAGTACAGTCGATCCCAATCTCTCCTTCACTGTTCAACACATATGTCTACACTCTATCCCTTCACTCAGAGTACAGTCTACCTCTCTCCCTTCACTGTCAAACCATTCTTACCCTCTCTCCGCGACACTAAGCTACACAGCAGTCTACCTCTCTACAAACCGTACACGTCGCACGAGACACATCTCTACCCTATCTCACTTCATTCAGTACAGGCTAACCTCTCTACCTTCAATTCAAACACATTCGACCCTCTCTCCCTTCACTTCAACACATTCTACCCTCTCTCCCTTCACGTCAGTACAGTCTACCCTCTCTCCCTTCACTTCAACACAT
The DNA here is from genome assembly GCA_030341885.1 of Geodia barretti. Lineage (NCBI taxonomy): Eukaryota > Metazoa > Porifera > Demospongiae > Tetractinellida > Geodiidae > Geodia > Geodia barretti. The sequence goes on from CASHTH010001979.1 coordinate 178,022, forward strand.
TCTACCCTCTCTCCCTTCACTTCAGTACAGTCTACCCTCTCTCCCTTCACTTCAATACATTCTACCCTCTCTCTCTTCGTCTCCAATACATTCTATAGTCTCATAAATTATATATACTGATCTCCTCTATTATCACGCAGGGAAGAGATCAGTCAGTTCAGCCCCCTGCTACAGGCTGACAGACTGGCAAAACTGCCCTCCGGTTTCAGGTGCCTGGTGGCCAGAGGAGAGGAGGAGAGTTCAGAGTTCGAGAAACAGTCCCAGGAATTCATTCAGGTCTATATATACAGTGGAACAACCAATGTGGCAGTAGATAAGGGCTAAATTTAGAGCTTTTGCAGCTCGTAAACCTTCTCCACAGAAATGTTATATATATGCAGGAGTTTGCATCTTCACTAACAGTTAGCCCTTATATTTCCTCTCATACAGCAGTTCTTCCCTCAGCTGTTGACTCACTCTCTCTCCCCTCCCTCTTCCGCTCTCTCACTCCCTCCCCCTCCTCCCTCTCCCCCTCTCTCACCCCTCTCATCTGTCGTCTCCCCTGCGTCAAGTAGAAACTGCTGGAACACGGTGTTGACCACACGAGTGGCGTGATTAAAGGATCTGACCATTTTGAGTATGCAGAGAAACTACAAGAAGAGGAATACATACTCACAGGGGTTAGGAAGTCACATGATGTCTCATGTGATAATCATGTGATGTTTTCCACCTCCCCAGATGATGATAAAGTTTATGTCTCCAAAAGCTAAACCTCCAAAATAGTATATATTGCAAATTTATGCGAGTTAGCATATTGTATAGCTAATGTATAATAAATGCTGTCACACACGAACATGTAAAAATACTAACATTTCGCACTTGAACATCATTCATTCATTATTGCAGTGTACATATAGCATTGTCTACAGTAACGATAGAAGTGAACTGGTCTATATTGAAAAACAGGAACATTGGACTATTGTACTAATACAAACTGGTACAGTCGACTATTGTACCTGGGAAACAAGTTTGTATTGGTACAATAGTCAGTTTTTCGCAGGTATATAGACTAGTCCATTGAAAGGAGAAAGAGAGCAAAATCGATATATTCGGTCAGTCCTATCTGCCAGCAGAGGAAACCTTCATCAAGGCCTGCTGGTAGTCCTGCTGCAGCCGGCCGAGCTTCTCTGTACCCTGTTCTATCGTTCTCTGTGTCTCCTTTATCATATCTGCATACCTCTCACTGTAGTGATGTCATTATGACATAATGCATTAGGTAATCAATGTGGAAACCCACTAGGCCTAAATCCCACCCCTGAATGCAGAGGGCACCTCTCTAATAAGGGCACTTTTTCTCTCAAAAAGAACATTTCTTGCATGCAATTTAACCCCTGAAAAAAAGGACACCCCACTAATAAGGACACTTTCTTGTCCCATTGGTGTCCCGATTAGAGAGGTTCCAATGTACAGCACAAGGGCCTAGTCTTACGATTCTTTGGTGATATACGTCAGTCTCTTTTCAACAGTCAATTTTGCCTCTGAGAGCTCCTGTTTCACCAGCACAGGTCCCACCAGTTTGTACAACACTGCACCTTCTTCCAACCTATCCAACTCCTGCAAAGACGTGAAGGTGTGTGTGTTGGATACACAGTTTTTCTCCTCAGAAGAGAGAGCTACCTCTTTGACTGTCTTGTTCTCGTTGACCTGTGTGTCCAGTTGCATTCGACTGGCCGTGAACTTCTGCAGTTCTGCGTGTGCGTATATACACACGTGGGGGTGTTACTCCAAATAATGCACACCTTTCTTCTGCAGCTACCGACCTTTCTGTAGTTTCTTGAACCGTTCAATCTCGTCTTGCATCACCTTCTCCTTCGCTTGGAGCGCCTGTACCGCCGCCTTGTTCGACATAGCTCACTGGATCCAACTTTGACGACAGCCTGCCTGATAAACGCGCAACGGATGAGCTTCCCGCAAGCGTTGCGTAACAGAACGTTAACGAAACGTAAGGCAAAGATGGCTGCTCGTCAGAGGTTTCTAGCGGTATGGAAGGCTCATGGAATAACTATCAGCTCAACAGAGAGAAGATTACGCTCCCGTTGCCTCTGTACGTCCAGTGAATTGCTAATAAAACTAAAAACGGAGATGGTTTCTTGTTATGGTGGCTCCCTAGCCACTGGCACAGGGGAAAAGGGGAGGATGAGTGGGAGCAGGGTGTTCTGGCTCTACGCCATGCCAGTCACCGCCTTCTGTCTTGGTACCTGGCAGGTCTACAGACTCCGGTGGAAGAAGAGACTCGTATCTGACCTGGAGAGGCGGACCTCCCAACCTCCCATCACCCTCCCTGAAAAGTGAGCCCCTCTCTAGCTCCTCCCCGATATGTTCTCTCTTTTCTGGGTATATATATATACAATTTTGTTTCTATCCAGTGTTCTGGAGAGGCTGGATGAACTGGAGTATCGTCGGGTGGAGCTGCATGGAGTCTTCGACCACTCCCGGGAGCTCTACGTTTGGCCCCGCCCACTAATTTCCGATGATGTAGTCCCCAAGGGAGGGCGGGGGAGGACGGGCGGGGCACTTGGCGGGAAGGGCCCACAACCAGGGGCTTTTGTCATCACACCTTTCCATTGCCGGGAGACAAAGTTAGAAAGTTGATCGCAAAGCTGTCTTCACTGACTCTCTCTCTCTCTCTTCTCTCCATCCCTCTCTCTCTCTTCTCTCTCTCCCTCTCTCTCTCTCTTCTCTCTCTCTCTCTCAACTGTGTTAGTGGTCTGATATTAGTGAACCGAGGGTGGGTCCCTAGGCAACAGATGCACCCCTCCACGCGACCAGAGGGACAGATAGAGGGAGAGGTGGCCCTCACTGCCATCCTCAGGAAAACCGAGAAGGTACAATAATTATGCACCCACACTTTTGTTAGTACATACCTTACTGAAACTGGGAACCTGATGTAGTTCCTGATACTTGTGCCCTGGATGTTGGTAATTTTGTGGCAGGCGAGAACTGTGACTATACCTTCATTGCATTACAAGGTTTTTTTCCTTTCTCCCGTTTTTTTATCACCTCCCTTTCTTTCCCTCGTTTTCCTCTGTTTCAGATGGTAAGGAGATACGATAGAGATCCATTTCAATGCATGATGCAAATATAGCGAGTGACTCTGTCTCTTCCTCCATTTGTTCTCCTCTATCTCTCACTCTCCTCTCTATCTCTCCCTCTCCTCTCACTCTCCTCTCTACCACAGAGGCTTCCGTTTGCTCCCAGGAACAATGCGGACGATAGCCACTGGAACTGCAAGGACATTGACAGGATGTCACAAGTGGCAGGCACAGAGCCTATACTTGTGGATGCCGACGCCAGTAAGCACCTGTAATTAACTAACTAAAGTCAATTTATTAAACACTGTATGGCAGAAACCTTTTTCAGGGAGAAAAATATTTGGTGAATTTGTAAAAATACGTTTTGCTCAAGTTCAATGATCCAATAATCCCCCAATAAAGGACACACTATTAGGTCCCAAACGTTCACCTTTCTATTATTCTAGAACAGTTTTAACCTCCAAATAGAGGACAACCTCCCTCTAAAGAACAAAATTCCTGGTCCCAACATGTCTCCATTATTCAGAGGTTCCACTGTATATACTTCCCCCCAGCCACCACAGTCCCTGGAGGCCCCATTGGAGGTCAAACAAGAGTCAACCTCCGCAATGAACACCTGCAATACATCATTACTTGGTTAGTGTTGCTGTACCATTAGGCCTCCTCTACTGTGGTCTAATGGTCTCCACACGGAGAGTATGACACGGCTAGCTACACTATAAGATAGCATGCCGATGCGGGAGTCGATACACGGCCTTCGTGGCAACTTCTTGTAATAGACGACCATGAAATCACAACATGTCCCAAAATACTCCCGCATGCAATTCAACCCCTGAAATTATTACTAAGGACACTTTATTCTCTCCTATTTATGTCAGGATTTGTTGCGTTCCACTGTTTAGCTAGGAGCTTAAAGATCTCTTTCTCTTGTCTCCTATAGGTATGGGCTATCACTAGCTACCTTCTACCTGGCAAGACAGTTTATGAAAGGGAGAATGTTCCGATAGCAAATGAAAATTTTTTCCTAAAAAATTATCACACACCTTAAAATTATTACTGGAATAAGTGTTCAATGAGTGTATTGAAGATTGACTGTCGCACGTTCTCATCAACTGTCAGTTGGTTTAGTAGAGACTCAATGTAATGGTCTCCACTGTATGCGTCACTGAGGCCTTCTGGACCAGACTCAATATGTACGCCTGACAAAACCACTCTCCCTCTCCCATAGTCCATGCTCACTATTGCTGCCGGTGCATCGGGATATGGGGCAGGACCATCGGGCAATTGGACGTCCAATTGTGCATCGTCACTGCCATGTTCAACACTAGGTGTGTCATAAGTTGCCAAAACCTCAACATTAGTCACCAGATCTCCACCAGTTTTCTCAGACACTTTACGATCTTCACTAAAATAGCACCCTCCATTGTAAAACACAGGCAGAGAAGGTAGTTCGGTCAATTTCTTGAAAAGTCCTGTATATCGGCTGAAAGAGATGGAGCAAAGCCGTGCACCAGCATTGCTGTCATAACGGAATCCTGGAAAAACCGGCCCCCGAGCTACCCCTGGGTAAAAATTCAGTTCTCTCGGTCCAACCACCTCAATTAGGGGGTCTCCCACGGAGAACTCCACGCGCGCGGCTCCGTAATAGCCCCCGGCACACAGACCCAGGTAACTGCCGCCTTTCCCGACGAAGTTGCGGATTCTCTCGTTGCCTGGGCCGTTCAATCGCGAGCAGTAGGGTAGGTCTCGACCGCCTGGCATCACTAGCAGGGAGCAGCGTGTCTCCAGCTCTCCTCCCACGACTGAGACGGCGTCAGTTTTCTCCACCGAAGGCGTCTGTCCCTCCGCAAGTCCGTTCTTCTCGGTCAGCCACGATAGAGCGCGCCGGAGCTCACGAATGGTCATCGATACGCATGCTTCCGATGCTCCAAGTCCTCCGTCTGTGTAGACCAAGACTCTCGACATACTCGCCTCAAACACACGCTCGAGCTCTCCCTTGCCCCTCCCCTTTTCAGGCCATGTGATTTGCGTTTAACTCCTCCCCTCCGGCGTAATTAACGCCCACCTTGCCGACGTGGCGGCACGGCACACGCGGTGTTTCGGATAAAAACGTCTTTGTCCCCCCGAAGGGACGGACGGTACACTACTACGCAGGTGAAGGACCATGGCCCTACTGACACTAATAGCGAGGGCCAGTGACGGCCTCGCGCTGTCTGCCTCCATCCAAGACGAAGAGGTTGGGGGTATGATCGAAACGTAGACGTTGTCGTTTTAGCGTGCGTTTTGTCCGCGCAGTCGGGGCGCAACATCTCGGACTACCAGGCGCAGGCGAAGCAGATATTCCGCAAGCTCTCTCCTCAGTCGCCAACCAAATGCAGCATTGAGAGCAACCAGCTCGTCTTCCAGTAAGCAAACCATCCCATTTTTGGTATCTAATCCTGACACCAGTAAGACAAGAGGAAAGTCGAGTCCATATTTTCCCCCAAGTGTCCTCGTTAGCAAGAAGCTATTTAGAGAGGTGTCCTCATTTTAGGGGACAAAAGTTGTCCTTGTCAGAGAGGTTTCCCAAACAGGGGTGTCCTTATAGAGGGTGGCGCTGTACTACCACCGCCTATCTGCCGACCCTCCCTCCAGCTATGTCATAGAGGAAGGAATATGCTACCTGGCTCTGTGCGAGCATAGCTACCCACCTCAGCTGGCCTTCAGCTACCTTGAGAACATACACAGGGACTTCAGTGAGCAGCACGGACAGGACGTGCACAGGGCACAGCGACCTTACCACTTCATTGAATTTGGTGAGTTGGCCTACAAATTTTTGTCAATGCTTTGGTTTTGGAAGCTGGCCAATTTTTTTCGCGAAACTTATGTGATTCATGAAGTTTGGAGAAGGCTATCTTGCTAGCATTCCCATATTCAATGTTTCGCTACTTTTACGTAACGTGTATATACATTTCCTTTGGGATTTTGTTTCTGACAGTCTGCTGGATGTGTATACATTGACAGTCATTACATTTGGCATTTTGCCAGTTATTCTGCACGAAAAATGACATTTTTAAAGCTGCTTTACACCACCATTTCCCACACAAAAAAAGGAAAATTGCCATGATTATAATGGTCACCTATCAATGATTATTTCTACAACTATATTATTTATTCCGCTGCAGGTGTGGAGATAAACCGGATCAAGAGGGGCTATGTGGAAACGCAGTCCCGCAGAGCCTCCAGCTCAAAGTTGAGAGGACTCAACAGCGAACTGCAGGGAGTCCAGAAGATCATGTTCGAGAACATCGACGCCGCCCTCCAGCGAGGGGAACTGGTCTCAGGTTTGTCAGTAGTTGTCTCAGGAGTAAAGAAGTCACGTGTCAACTGAACTTGCATCCTTGTAGGGACCCTGTATGTATGTATGTAGTATGTATGTATGTACAAAACATTGCACTACCCTTGGCCCCATGACGACATATAAAATAACGAAGATGCTTCAACAGATAGGGAAATATATAGAAACATATATCGTCCCTAGCTTCATCATTATTTCCCTCTCCATGCTTACAGCATTGTGCAATTAAAAACACTGCTAAACTGCTTGCTTTACGCACACCTCAGTTACTCAGAGGCAATAATTTATCTCCTCCTCAGCGCTAAGTGACAAGGCTCAGAAGCTCTCCATCAGTTCTCAAAGGTACAGGAAAGAGGCCCGCTATCTGAACCTCAGAGCCTCGCTCATGGCCAAGATTGTTGTCGTGGTGGTCGTTCTTTTCTTCCTCATTTTCCTCAGATATTGGCTGTTCTGACCCATCCACACGTGTACACATTGATCATGTTGAATTCCCAATAAGTTTTTTGATAAATCAAACGAAGGTCAAGAAAGAATAGTAGGGACAATGTTACTGGTAGTTAAAAGTTCAATATACAGTAAGTACACTATAATGTGGGAGTTAGACTTGACAATAATTATGGAGTAATGACCAGTTCTTTATGTGTACAACTGGTTGCATGAGGGAAAGGGGGGAGGGAGGACGGAGAGCAAAGGTAGATAAGGGAGAAAGAGCAAGGAGAAGAGTTAGCCCAAGGATGAGGGGGAGAGAGAGAGAAAGATGATAAGAGGGAGAATTGTTCATCAGTTTCAGTTTGAGAATATCTTCTGATCGGTCTTGAGTGTAGTGAGAGAGAAAGCCAGGCTCTCCACTGGGGAAAGAAAACCAGACAAAAAGTGTGGTGGGAACGATTTTATTTGCTACAATTTTAGTACAGTGTATGTATGTATGCTCGTCTATCATAAGCAGATTTTATGCCTTTAGTGCTGTATGGTGTAGTTGGTGTATAGCTGACAGTGAGGGAAGGAGCCTCTCTTGACTGTGTTAGTGAGACAAGTGACAAGGAAATGGCTGCATTTGGAGAAGTCCGACTCCATCTTCTGCCCCTCGGCGTAGCTGCACAAACACACACACACACAGAACGACAGTCACTACTGGCTGGAATATTGAACTGCTATAGTGAAGGTATCCAGAATAGTCTGTTGGCCCCCCACATGCTTGCTAAAAGTATCAACATTTCAGGTCATCCCATGTCCGTAATACCTGAAGCTTGAGTGGCCGGAATATTGAACTGCTATAGTCAAGGTATCCAGAATAGTCTGTTGCCCCCCCACATGCTTGCTAAAAGTATCAACATTTCAGGTCATCCCATGTCCGTAATACCTGAAGCTTGAGAGGCCGAGTTCCCACTTCTGTCTGAAGCTGAGAGTCAATCGCAGAGTCTTCAACACCGCTTCCTTCACAATGGATGCCTTCATAGAGATGCATGCAGTAGGTTAGCACAGTATGTTCCTGCTTATGGATTGAGTTTTGCAGAAGCAGTTTTTGTGGATGTTGACTTGGGTTACAAATGGCCATTATACTGAAAGTCTGTTCCCATGAAGGATACTTTTGCAGATTGCTTACGAAAACCATTCGAACAAAACAAACGGGAGTGGTGTGTGTGTGTGTGTGTGTGAGTGAGAGGGAGGGAGGGAGGGAGGGAAGAGAGCTGGGAGCCCAAGGTCAACCTTCTTGTTGAGCAGACAGCGGTCAAAGATGGTGGAGACGTAGTCACTGTGGAGGGTCAGGACTGTGTCGAGGTCAGCCGCCTCGTTGACCTGACCCTGGAACTTCAACCCCACACTGTGGAGGATCTGGACAGAACCAGTGTTAGTGTGCGATGCCTGCTGCATGAAATGTGCATTCTTGCATCTTGCTTACCCTGGTCATTAGGTAGTGATAAATAGAGTTGACGAAATGGAGCAACTTTGCCCTCAGTAGCAGCAGTCTATGTAGCAGAAGGGACAGAGGTGTGCGTGTCCCTGCTTCCCGCATGTGACCTGAACAATACAACACGAGATCCTCCAATCAGAGAAAGCCACACCCCTCTGGTCTGACCTTTGACCTGGAGTCCTTCAAGACACCACTTGGCCCACTTGACTTGCATTAGGAAATGGAAGATAGCGTTGTACGTCTTCATCACCGGCGCTGGTGAAGACTGTCGTAACCGGCCACGGGACCTGGGAGTAAAAGGGTTAAAATCTGGAAACTGAGAGGGTGTGGCTGGCATACCTGGTAATGGAGTGAGAGAGATGTAATGGATGATAGAAGATCACCACTGGACCTGTCTGCAGTTTCTCCCTCTACTTGAACTGATAGACTGCGATTGTAGACAAATACACACAATTATTTTCGCAAATGGAAAATTGAATTAATATTGCAAAAAACGCTACACAGCAGAAGGAATGCAGAGACATTTGTATAAAGGCAGAGATCCAGGTAATCTTTTGCTAGAGCATGGTCACATGACTTCTGACCAATCAAATGGATGGAAACTATGCATTAAATCACACAGTGTATGTACCACGTGTGCTATACACATTGTATTACTAGTTGTGGAAGCTACCAGTTGTCGAGGTGGGGGTAATGGGGTAAGAGTACTTCTTGGAGTAAAGAATTGAGGTAGACCCCATCCCTCCACGGTTCACCCCGCTGGATCTGGGGTAGGGAGGAAGAGGATTAATTAACAAGAGCTGTCGCTGTGCCACTGTCGTCGCGTATTTGTGCATTTCTGTAATACCAATATGACTTGTAGAAGAGAGACAGTTAACAGAAGAGACTAACTCTTGAAAAGATGTCGGAGGCAAAATGGTGCATTGTGTCTCCAGCTTCCATCAACAGAAAGAGCTGGACCGTCCTGAAATGGTCCAGGAGGTTGTACTCTGTATGCAGGATGTGCATCAGGCAACTGGATGCCTGATCCACGGATTGGACGGGGGTAAAACGGCAGTGCAACATTCTCACTTCTTTAAAAGTCGTTTCACGTACTTTCTTGCAGAGTTTGGAGATGAGAGGTTGGAGACAGTTCTGAACCAAGACATTCACTGGGGTGTTTGACTGTCTCCCTGGGGATCACATGACAGTCACATGACACCAAACTAGTGACTAGCAGTGTGGGTAAACAGTGAAACCTGTCCCTCTGGATAAAGAACACACTAGGAAACGTAGGTCTGCCCCATTTATTACAACTTACAAATAACAGATAGTATTATAGACATAAAGGACACTTGGTTTTGCCCCATAGTGCATTGAATAAGGGACACCTCTGACACTCTCAATGTCCCGAATGTACACCTGCCATGGTACGTAGCTCGTTCCAAACTGAGAGAGAGGTGGGGCCATCTGGGGCAGCGTGGCAGGTTAAGGACTGGAGATACTGCTGCAGAAGAGGGTCCATGTCTCTTAGTTCCAGTGGCACGTCAGTTTCATCCTCCTCCTCCTCTCCTCCTCTCCTCTGCCAGCTCCATTTATTGCCCCTTTCTCCTTGTTTCTGTCCACATCTCGACTCCCGAATGACACACTTTCCTCATCTCCCTCCCCTCTCTCTTCCTCCTCCTTCTCTTCTCTCCTTCTCCCCCCTCCCCCATCTCTTCCTCCTCCTCCTCACCCACACTCAATTCTCTCCTCAGAGATTCCACAAACTCCTCATAAAGAGAGGAAGAGAGAGGAGGTGAGGGACGGGGAGGAGCGACCAGATGAGAATCTTTCTCTTCTTCTAACACGTCATCATCTCCAGTAGCTGGATCGGACAGTAGTCTCTCCACCAGTTTCCACTGTAGACAGACAAGACAGACAGTAGACAGAGATCTCACAGACGATCACAGACGAGACAGACACCGACACGAGAGAGACTGTCTGTGTGTCTGGCCACATATTATGCTATTGAAGCTGTGCAATCTCACCTGCCCTGTGGTGTCAATGAGATTCATGGACTTGCCAGCCAGCATCACCTGGTCCAGGAGTGGTTCCAGGAACTGGGGGACTGGGTCTCGGACAGAGAAACCTTCCCCCCAGTAGTTCCCTGCCCCTTCAATTACAGCCTCGTTTCTGGCAAAAAAAAACAAGTTCCTCTCTAGATGTGAGTGTCGTATCAGGACAGGTTCAGTGGCTGACCTGACAATGCAGAGCTCTCCGTGCCTGTCCTGTAGGACACCTCTGGCCATCCACTCCCCAACGGCAGTCAGGTATGGGCGGATACTCATCACCCACAGTGGGAAGAGCAGCTGGACCTGTGTGAGGTGGTATATGGGTAGGCGTGCTTGGCCTAATCATTCGTGTTACATGAATTTTGAAATGTTACTAATATACTAAATAATAGGCCCAATAATCAATTCATCAAATAGGAATTCCTTAACCCTAATGATTTCCAGAATGTCACCAAATTTTCAATGGAGCGAGTCGAGTATGGTTGCTAGGAGACTCACACTGCTGGCCCCGCCCTCTCCGAGGGTGTGGCAGTACCGCAGTCCGTGCCACAGGCGGTCTAGAAACCGTACCACACTCGTCCTGGATGATCCCGGCATCCCTGGTTCATCAGTGCCGAGACCGCCTGTCACCATGTGACGCAGTAGGTCAACCTGCAACAGACAACACAGCTTGAAATGAAATATGGAAGTTTTCTACCAATTCAAAATACGTTAAACTCCATTTAATTTTATGGTGTCAGAACAGACGACGTAATTTCCAACGAACACCTTTTTTATAGCGTTTTCAGTGGGATTTGCAAGGGTAGCTGAATTGAAATAAAGTCCTTGGCATCGTCCAACCTATTTTCAAAACGAGTGTCACTGTTATATGCGTGTGTGCATTCGTATGCTCATCCATGTGTGTGTGTGTGTGTTTGTGTGTGTGAAGGGGACACAGAGAAGCTCACGTCTCTAAACATTGGGTGCAGTTCGACACTCAGTCCCAAGAGAGTCAGACTCTCCTCTAAGGACAGAGAGAAGAGAGTTAAAGTGTGCAATGCTGAGACGAGACGAGAGTGTAAGGGTGACAATGCTGGAGCGAGAAGAGAGTTACAGTGTGACAAATATGCCGGAGAGCGCGCAGCGAGTTACCGTGTGCACGCTGCGAGCGCCGCGAGTTACCAGTGTGAACACTGCCGGAGACAGAGCAGCGCGTTACCAAGTGTGCCCCTGCCGGAGCGAGAGCAGAGAGTTAAAAGTGTGACATGCGGAGAGAGAGAGAGTTCCAAAGTGGGCAAATGCTGGAGAGAGAAGAGAGTTTAAAGTGTGAAAATGCCGTGCGAGAAGAGAGTTAAACGTGAGAGAGTTATAGTGTGAAAATGCTGAGAGAGAAGAGAGTATAAGTGTGAAAATGCTGAGAGAGCAAGAGAGTTAAAGTGTGATGTGAAAATGCCGGAGCGGAGAAGAGAGTAAAGGGTGAAAATGCGGAGAGAGAGAGAGATGTTCAAAGTGTGAAATGCCGGAGAGAGAAGAGAGTTAAGTGTGACATGCTGGAGAGAGACTGGTCGAGTTAAAGTGTGAAACATGCCGGCTCGAGAGAAGAGATAAAAGTGTGAAATGCCGGAGAGAGAAGAGAGTTACGTGTGAAATGCTGGAGAGAGAAGAGAGTAAAGTGTGAAATGCCGGAGCGAGAAGAGCGTTAACGCTTGTGAAAATGCGGACGAGAGAGAGAAGAGAGTTGAAAGTGTGTACAAATGCCGGCGAGAGAGAGAGAGATAGTTAAGTGTGTGAAACTGCCGGAGAGAGAAGGATGAGTTAAAAGTGTGATGTGTGAAAAATGCCGGAGGAGAAGAGGGGTAAAAGTGTGAAAATGCGGAGAGAGAAGAGAGTTAAGTGTGTGAAAATGCCGGAGTGAGAGAAGGAGAGAGAGAAGAGAGTTAAAAGTGTGGAATGAAATGCTGCGTGGAGAGAGAAGAGAGTTAAAGTGTGAAAATGCCGCGAGAGATAAGAGAGTTACAGAGTGTGAAAATGCCGGAGAGAGAAGAGAGTTAAAGTGTGAAAATGCCGGAGAGAGAAGAGAGTTAAAGTGTGAAAATGCCGGAGAGAGAAGAGAGTTAAAGTGTGAAAATGCCGGAGAGAGAAGAGAGTTAAAAGTGTGAAAATGCCGGAGAGAGAAGAGAGTTAAAAGTGTGAAAATGCCGGAGAGAGAAGAGAGTTAAAGTGTGAAAATGCCGGAGAGACACTGACTTTTCTGCCTCACAATGTCTTCCAACTCTCTTAGTTTGTTGGAGAAAATCTGGGAGAGAGAGAAAGAGAGAGAGAATTAGGCACACCGCCCACTGCATAGCGTGCCGCACACGGCAGTTGCACACGGCAGTCACACAGAGCACAGAGAGAGAGAGAGATAGAGAACATAGCTCCATAGTTAGGCTAGGTTCAGAGCATGTCGCATTTCCCCGTCAGGCCGCGTTGTGCAGAAATAGATTCTATCCTCACGACACGGCAAAGCGGCAAGGTGCGACGGGGCAATGCGACATAATATTGTGAACCTAGCCTAAGAGTATACAGCGTACATACAGTACATGTAGATCCCTCTCACCTGAAGACACACTGACAGAGCATCAGCCGCAGCCTCAAATGTGTGAGACTGCGGAAAGTGGGGAAGAGGAGAGGGAGGAGGGAGAGGGACACACGTGTTGAGGGCAACTGTGTTGATAAATCTTCTGATTCTCAAGAGGACTGTGGCTGCTGAGGCAAACTGCTCCAGGAGACGACGTAACGATAGCTATGGAGAATGAGGGAGGAGGAAAGGAGAGAGGAGAGAGGAGAGAGGAGAGAGGAGAGAGGAGAGAGGAGAGAGGAGAGAGGAGAGAGGAGAGAGGAGAGAGGGTGTGCGTGTGTGTGGGAGGGGGGGCGAAGGAAGAAGAGGAAGGATAAAGAAAAGTGTACGAAGGTTCTTCAGCAGTACCCACAGGAGTAAGATGAGACAGCTGGATCTCTCTCCTAACTCCTATCTCTCCCTCTCCCTCCGCGTCCTCCCCCGGAGAGCTCACCAGGTACACAAAGCTTCTGTCCGCACCCATCAACAGCCTGGGGAACAGAGAAACAACATTTTGTAACATTTGGCCATCTCTTTTACTGCGCCCACGTCTAATTTTGTGTTACCAGTCATGTATGTATGTTAAAACATAGTACAAAGGTCACCAGCCAAAGGCAAGACAGACAACTCTTATCAGCCACACCCATTTACAATGGGATATGATCATTTAGAAAGGTGAGCACAAGCCGTCGAAACAGCTCACCAGACCCCCTATTGTATACTGTGCCATAGCACAGTGGTTTGAGGTTTGCCTTGTGTTGTGTTGTCCCCTACCAGCTGAGTTGTCCTGGTAGCTCAGTTGGTAGAGCGCTCGCCTAGACTGCAGAGTGTTGTGGGTTCGAATCCCACCCAGGGCAACTCTTCTTCTTTTCTTTGAAAAGAAAGAGCTGTCCTGGGTGTAGTTGACTTATTTGCCTTGCCTTGCCTTTCTACCTCGTTACCAAGTTGTCGAGACATGCACATTAAGTTTGGAGATATTAAAAGAAAAAGACCAACCACAGTGTCTCTCTCACTACGTCGACCTCGTCCAGAGTGGTGACGTCATCTCCGGGGGCCAGAAATGGGTCCACCTCTTCTCTGTACGCTCTCCTGCAACAACACATATATACATATACACATACTACTGTACTACGGAATAATAAACACAGCTGGAAATTTTGCGAGAAACCACAGTTGTAGAAATAATGGAATACCATTTCTCTGCGAGAGTACAGGCAGGGTGGGGGTGGGTGTGGCTTGAGGGCGAGGCCACACCCACTGGACGGTGGTAGGGATGAGACTGCTTCCAGTATGGGTACACGACGTGACTCAGGAGCCAGGCACGGGACTCAGACACTTCCGCCCTCTACACATGTATAGAGAGAGGGGGAGTGTAGTGTGTGTGTGTGTGGCCTTTGACTGGTGACCTTTGTACCATGTGTGTGTGTGTGTGTCAGTGTGTATGTGTGTGAACTCTTTACTTGAGCAGACATGCCACTGGGTTCCTCCTCTTCCTCATCTTCTTCCCCCACATCTGAATCATTGAACACAGCTCTCTCCTGCAGTGTCATACCATCAGTTGTATTCCATACTGAGGTATGTATCAGACTCACTTGGCGAAGCTTAGTCTTTTGGTCATCACCTTCAGAGACTTGGGACCACTGTGATGGGGGGAGGGTGATGGGGGGAGGGGGGAAACATACAGTGCAACCTCCGAAAGAGGACCCCTCTGAATTAGGAATTTTGATGTCCCAATGATTCAGAACGTAATGAGGTGAGTGAGAAAAAGAAAGAAAGGGGGGAGGAGTGGAGGCCAGGGAGAAGGATAATTACATACCTCACTGTCGCTGTCACTGTAGGTTTGAAATTCAATTCCTTCTCTCAGATAGGCCTGCCAGTCAAACCTCTCCTCCTCCTCTACCACACACACACACACAATAGCGCTGATGGCACACATTGACGAGTAGCTGTTGATTGTTGTAATATACCTTGACGAACAGGGTCTTCCCCTCGAGGAGGTTTCCATGGAGATCCAGTGGGATTCTCGGAGAGTGAGAGGAGCAGCTGCAACACTCCATAGTGGATCTCCGACTGACGTGAGAAAGACATACGTTGAAAAGTGACCACCTACAAGACCACCTTTCTACTCAACTGTGTCATGCTGGTATATGTATACCATTGATTTTGACTACTATAAACATATCCCTTTCCTAAAGAAGACCACCTATTTATGGCGCGCAGAGTTGGTCAGTAGAGGCTTTACTGTACCATACTACATATAATAATAACACAAAAAGAAAGAGAGGGAGGGAGAGGTGGGAGGAGAACATGATTCTTTGCCTGTTCGTAGGAGCCGTGGAGTCTGGAGGAGAGGAAAGAAGTGGTGAGAGAGTCCAGAGCTTCTGCTCTCGCCTCTTGCGAGAGCACACGGAATTTCTCTACGAGTCTGGAGACCACAAACTTATCATCCTATTGCCCCTCCCCCAATCAGTCTCACCCACCCTTTGATGGTGCGGGTGACTTTGAAACTGTCTACGTCCAGGAAACGATGGTGGCGAAAGTTTGACTTGACATACTGGAAACAGAGTTCAAAGTTCTCGTCTGACGGCTGCAGACAATGGAGAAGATACATAGAGTATCACCATAGATGCCATCTATATGAATGGTAGGTGTTGCAGTACAAATTGATGTAGTGTTTGGACAAATGTCTAATTGTCCCTCTCTTGGTCACCTGAAGACCGCTGATTGTGGTGACCAGCCGCTTCGAGAGCGTCCTCTGCTCTGCAGTGAAAACCGCCATTCATGCAAAAACATGCGGCGCGCGCACGTGGGCAGGTATACTAACTCCGTATACTTGGCGTACACGGAACCAGCATGGCGGCTTCTCTGAGGCGCATCGTTTCGAGACCACCTTGGCGGCCGTCTTGGTCGAGAATGAGAGCCAAGTCTCTTTCCACGGAGTCACCAAGTGTTTCTAAACCCACCACCTTACCTTCGGGAGGACTAGCAGCCGCTCCTGAGGCTCAAAACGAAGTTACTGACCGCGCAGTAATTGGAGGTGCAGTCGGCGACCCGTTGAATCGTGATGACTTTTTTGGAGTCGACTCTATGACGAGTGTCCGGCAGTTGCTAGAGGCGCGGGTCCATCTGGGCCACAAGACAGGGACATGGGACCCTCGCATGAAACCCTACCTATTCGGGTCGAGAGCGGGCGTCCATATCATCGATCTGGACAAGACGCTGCCCCACCTGCGTCGGGCTCTGAACGTTGCTGGTCACGTGGCCCTGCGAAACGGGATAATCCTGTTTGTGAGCGAGCGGTCCCAGTTTGAGCGACTCGTCCAAAAATCCGCCCGGGACAGCGGCGAGTACTTTGTCACCCAGCAATGGGTCGGTGGTACACTCACAAACTCTCAGATGCTCCTCAGAACGGTTCGCCTCCCCGACCTGATGATATTCCTCAGTGTGCCTCCCAGTAAGACAGCAATTAAAGAAGCTGCCATGTGCAACATTCCGTCCATTGGAGTGGTGGATAGTGACTGTAACCCAAACCTCATCACGTATCCCATACCAGGAAACGACGACACGCCGGCTGCCATGAGTCTCTACTGCTCTCTGTTTTCAGAGGTGATATCGAGAGCAAAAGCCACCCGAGAGTCGCGAGAGAGGAGGGAGAGGGAGGAGGGACAGTACAAGGAGGGTGGGAGAGAGCAAAGCGAAAAAGATGAACTTGCCAGTGAACACTCCATTGCTAGTCAGTAGTTGCTCGCTTCTTATGTCATAGTGTCAGTTTTCAAAAGAGTATACAGTGGAACACACACTTGACACACGGTTTGTATTGCTTATACACAGACTATGAGTGAGCTGAGCAGGTGAGCTATAATTAGAGCTCAGTCAGCGGGTAGAGGAAGGGGGAGGAGTCATGGAGGAAGTGACAATGGGGCCGCCACCGTAAGTCCTGATGATGTAACTCCACGTAAGCCAGGAGAGCTTGTGGTAGGCTGGGGCGGCTGCAATGAGAGAGAAAGAGAGAAATGAAAAAGGACAAACATTGAGTATATACAGTCGTTCCCAGGCACAAAAGCTTGGCATGTATGTATGCAGAGAGAGGGGGCCTGAGGAAACTCAATGGGAGGGCTCTCCCTAAAGAGTCTGAGATCTTCCTATAGTATTGCACTTTCAAAGACTGGTCTTGGTTTGGCATAAACCCAATCAGCGGTAATAATTAGTAATTTGTAATATGTACCTCGGGCATCATGGACCAGACGGAGCTGTGGGGGAGATTTTGGGTCTGGCTGTATCTCCTGAATGAGGTCTGAGTTATCCACCGGCCCTGGAGGTCCCACCGCTAGGAACAGGAGAGGGTAACAGAGTTAGCGAAATCACGGGGTAGTTACTTCCTACTACATACTGAACTCGACCCCCTCTCCCTATTATCGCTTGGTGTTCATTGGTTTTCCACTGGACATTAGGGGAGAGAGGGTCTAGCTGTGTATGTTATATATACTGCATGTATAGTGGGAAGCTTTCGTGGGAGGAAAGTTTTCAATAATGAAAATCTTGGAAAAACTTGTTTCACAGAAGTGTTTGTATCGCTGTATATACAAAGTTCCCACGGGTTTTCGAGGAGTGCACAGTTGCTGGTCCTCAAACAGTGCAATTCTCAAAGTCGTGTTTCTTGAAATTTCCCACTGTATACAGTGGGTGTGATTAGCGCGTGTATGTGTGTATAATATTATACCTAGAGAGGTGCAGTTGATGAAACTCTGCCACTGAGCCAGCCACCGCTGGGACAAGAGAAACGGCTCTCTCTTTTCCAGTTGTCCATGACACATACTTTGCAACTACAAACACACACACACACACACACACACAACCTTAGTAAACGGCCAACACATGCTGCTAAGAACATACTTTATGAATTTCTTCTTTCTCCCGTTTCCGTTGCTCGGTGTAGCTGTCTAGAAGATCCTTGCACACGGAGCAGATCTCCAGTTTCTGAACCATTGGTCCTCCACCATACCTATGTATAAACATGGGAGGAAAGGGAGGAAAAGTAACCAAACGACAAAAAAGATGGAAAGAAAGAAGAAAAGATAGATACAAGAGAATAGAGAGAGGGGAGGCCCACCTCTGTTGGTAGGTGTCCCACACATCTCTCCTGACAGACATAGCCAGTGGTCTCGCGTGATCCACTCTGTTTGGCAACACCGCTGCACACAACAAACGACACACAAACACTGACGTACATATGAACAACAACTAGAAGGGACCCGTTTATACGGTACATCATCATATAAATATACACAGAGTACATACGTATTACAGAAAGACTGTGATTTCCTTACCTCCATGTTCACAGGCAAACTCATACTGAAATATGGGACCTGAGAGGCAAACAGCGATGATTGTTACAGAGCTGGATACGTACATACATGAGATGAGGGAGAGAGGGAGAGAGAGGAGGGGAGGACCTGGGTTTGAGCATGTCCTGAGGAGATGCAGCCAGTGTCTGGAGATGTAAACAACTGGGTTCGGGTCGCCAGGTGACTTCCCTGGTCGAGGCAGTAACTGGCAGAGAGAAATGGTGTTTTAGTCACTAGTAGGTTGGAGCTCGGCGGTTCTTACCAGAGAGCTTAGCTCAATATTCTGCAGTGCAGCGCTGTTCGATGTTGGAACACGTCTGGAAAGAGGTGAGTAACACATTACGTTAGCAAATTAACAATTTCATGGACGGTTAACGAAACACAAGACCTTTCTCCCTCGAAAGCTTTCTGCTTTAATACACAGGAAAGAGTGGAACCCAGGTGGACTCACTTGTAGAAGAGAACGTATCCTTCGCAGTTGACGACAGTATCGGGAGAGACCGGCCTGACTTTAGTGTCGTTGAACTCAAACCATGAGCTGTGGCTGCTGTTTTTGGCAAAGGCTACATAGTGACCTCCTGTGAGACCAGGAAGAGAGAGGGGGTGTGTGTGTGAGAGAGAGAGAGAGAGAACTTAAGGGTTAGTAACGTGACAGAAGATTTAAAGCTTGCCTCCTGCTCCGCCGTAGTGTGTAATGACGGCACACAACTCGTAGTTGCAGTTCTGACCAGCTCTGGCAGCTACGTACACACCAAACACAAACACAAACAATTTTTAACCTCTTGACGGTACAATAAATGCACACTATAATAGTGAGATAATGAAGCTAATAGAGAGGAGAGAGAGAGAGAGAGAGAGAGAGAGAGTGATTATTCCACTCACAGTCCTTGAGGTACGGTCCCATGTCCAGATCATTCAGGGGGAATGCAATGTGGCGACTGATCTTCGACGAAAAGTAGGCGTCGAATCGAAACCTCTTCAGATGAACACAGAGAACCTGAACAAGGAGAGGAGGGAGGGAGGGAGGGGAAATAATCTGTAGCTACCGTAGGACCGGTTATTAGGTATTGCAAAATGCAAATTTATCCGCTATTCATAGCCCACCCTACAAAATCCCAGTAAAGCAGTAAATACGCAAACGCATTTGTTAGCTGGTCGTATATATGTATAACGTGTACATACCTCAGGGAGCTTCGTAATGATCATTTCCTTCTGGCTGTTTTGAAACCTGGAGAAAAGGAGAGAGACAGTTTTGAAGAATAACTTCTTGCAGCGAGACTTACTTCTTGCACTGGGAGCAATAGTACTGGTTTCCTCCTGAAGAAATAGAGAGGATTCACACGGCGAGATACGAAGAGGACTCCTTCTTTCTCGCTAACGGTATACACACAACTGTAGTACTGATGCTTTGGTGAGCGAAAACGAGACATTTACGCCACCTCAACGTGACGCTCTCACACGCAAACTGTCAAGCACGGTTGAGCCAATAGCTACGTACGTACATACACAATTGAGCACTCCAGATTATTATTGTTTGACTCATTTCACTATATACCCAATTGCACTGCATCGGCAATATTAAAATATTATACACGTCTTTATTTGGCACAAACCTTTGAGTTCGCTGGGGTCGAAAAAAGCGTCCAGGCAGTCGTGAAGGTTCGTCTCTGGACCGGAAAACATTTCCCTCACCTGGGACATGAGGTTGATGACTGTGCACAACCCCCGACTGAAGGTCCCCCACCACCTCCCTCTCTCTTCCCTCCCCCTCCTCCCCCCGAGACTGGGCCGAGCTCTGCCGTCTCTCTCTCAGGTTCGTGTCGACATTTAGCCATCTCCTTCCGGCCTGGGGCACAGAGGACAGAGAGAGAGAGGAGGAGGAACATGACAATTGTAAACAAAACCGGATTAGCTGGAACGTTGAGCATGCCAATTTAGCCACTTTTGCATAGTTCAACTACTTGTGGCCGACACTATGTATTCCCCAGCCACATCTTGCCATCTTATGAACCCTCTTTACATTATGGAGCCCCCTATTATAGGATGTGCTCCAGAAATGAACTTTTCCAAGAAAAAACTCAGGTGTAAATTGTGCTAATGCGATAGTAATCAACGTCGGCAAGCTTTAGACTTGTGGTGTGTGTGTGTGTGTGCCTATGTGTGCGTGTGTGTATGTGAGTTGTGTAGCCAGGTTTTAGACCCACGATGTGTATGCGTATGCACATGCATGTGTGTGTGCACATGGGTGCATGTGTATGCGTGTAGTTGACTAGTTTGCCTTGCCTTTCTACCTCGTTACCAAGTTGTTGAGACACGTGTGTGGTGTGTGTATATATACCGGGGATAGGGAGGGAAAGGTCTTGGAATGGCTCGTGTACCACGGAAACCTGTACATGGGAAACAAACGAGTCGGCACGTGTTAGGAAAATAGAAAAAAGACACACAAGACCAAGGATGATGACGGGTTGGGAGAACAAAGAGAAAGGAGTAGCTTTTTGTTGGGATTCAAACTCAGGCATCGTGACAGGAACTGATCGAGCTATATAAAGGAGGTTGTTTGTTTTCCCTCAATCCCTTAATAACCTCAGGGTATATCTATCATAGTATCTACACTATCAGGTCAAACAAGACTGCATCAGTGTGTCTGTGCAACGTACCTTCTTGCAGGAGCCGCACTTGACCCTGCTCTCCAGAATTCCCTCAAAAACCTCAGTCACGACGCTACGGAGCTCGGGCTTAGCTGCAGGGAGAGGAAATAAAAACTTCACCCACAACTCTCCCTCTCACACACACTGGAAAGAGAACATCAAACACACTAGCAGTGGAGTATGTGGACCGCAAGGCTCTCTACTATGCAGAGAATGCAGAGGTCCACAATAGTATGCACTGTGACCTCCCTGACCTTGCACTCTCTTCCCTCTGAGACGAGATTGTGGTGAAGATTGGAGATCAGTTTTCCTTCCGGCGGATTTCGTGTCTCCTTCACTTTGGTTCTGGCAACCCGACTGCTGTTGCTGGTTGGATGATTGGTCAAACAGGTGGCAGTTTCGATGAAGAGTGACGCGACGGGTTACCATGTCAATCTCGTACACCTCTCCCTCCTCCCCCCTTCTGACCACACCCACAGCATCATCGTCCGACGGCTGAGACTCCAGCGACACCTGAGACCCGCCCGTCCTCGCTAGCTGCTGGCCCCGCCCACCAATTTCCTCCGCCTCTCGGGACCCGCCCCGAGTCTTCCCCAATGAAGACGACGCTCTCAGAGCAAACCTACGATGTCCGGCCGTCGGCGAACTTTGCACCAAGCTCTGGCTCGATCCGCTCGATTTCTGTTTCAATGAGAGTCTTGCCAGCCCTCCCTTTTTCCTCGGGAGAGGCGAGCTCTTTGGCTGCGTCTTGCCCCCCGAGTCAGGCGCAGCGAGACCAACCAGGGGGGAATTTCGACCCCCTGAATTCGACCCCAGCTCTAAATCGTGGGATGTCGAGGAATCTAAGGAATCTCGGTGGGTGTCTCCGGGGGGCGTGTCCCCTGGTCTTATGGTCGAATGTCAGCTGACCAGGATGGCACCTCGACAGCTGTTTCGTCGTGAATCTGCATCAGTAGACAGCGGAGGAACTCTTGAGAGTCTTGTTGGAGAGACGTACGGAATATCTTGTTCCTCATTGCCGAGCTCACCATGCGAGGTGAGAGGTGCCCAGGAGGCCTGCACGAGGGAGGAGAGAGAGAGAGAGGAGGAGAGGGAGGGAGAGAGAAGATGGGGAGGGATGAGGAAGGAGACATTTACATGCAAATATGACGGAACACGATTGTGAACTGGCTCCAAAGGAAGCCGTGGTGTTTTACTGGTAAGAATATTTATTTAGCTGCTCAGGATTTCATCCCTAACCAAAAGCCTCGTGTTAAGAACATGTTCTCTAATCCATAGCTATCAGCAGTTCTTAACTCCTACACTAACAATATGGCTGTAGTCTCAAAAATTCGTGACTGGACTACAATTGTAGCACAGAAAAACACGTTGACTTACTTGTCGGAAGTCCACATTTTCTTGAAGACGGCAGCAAGCACATCCGCAGCTCTCTGGCCCGAGTAGGTGTGGCCTCCACCGGTTGCCGGCGACGACGGAACCGGGTGGTAACACTCGACAAAAAACTGTCGAAACGACGGGCTGGAGATGAGGAACAGTCACAATAGTGCTGGCTGGATTACCTCCAATGCAGTCAGTAATCTACATAGCTCTTGTATCACTAAGTACGGTAGTACTTAGTATATAGGGATGGGCATGGTACCTAGCACCATGGATGTTTGGGGCTATGATATCAAAGAAAGGGGTTGGCAATGGCAGAACTAGCGTCTAGGAGCTATAGTAGATTTTCGTGTGAAAGTTTGCTTCAACGAACCAGTTAGAGAGGGCCTGAAGTGCAGCATTCATGTAGCAAGAGTTTCCGATGTTCACCAGTCCTACCAGTCCTGCGGGAGAGAGGAAGGGAGACATTCATGTCAATTAATAAAGCTAGCTACAATTTGTCAAGAGGTGGCTGAACGAGGCCAAGTGCAGAGTGTAACTGGGTGTGTGTGTGTGTGTGAAGTAATGTGAATGAAATGTGCTGATGATAAGAGCACAGCTTTGTGGTTTTGTCTTAAACCCACCTTCATGACTTCTCTTCCATTTTCTCTCGTCTGTTGCCTGCGTGTGTGTGTGTGTGTGTGGAAAAAATGGGTGTGTGTGGGGTGCGTGAAAAACATTGTTAGCGTACTTAGTGCTGATACACACACGTACGTATAATTATACATATACAGCTTCCGCAGCTGAATATTGTTTAGTACATTGTATTTTAAAGCAGACACTCAATCGCACATAAACGAAGCGCTAGTGTGTATCTCTTTCGATTTACCTTCGCTGGAGACGAAGCCACGGGTCGAAACTTGTCCATCCGCACAATCTAGGGTAAGTAGTAGAGAGCGGTCGGCCACGGGGGGAGGTGATAGGTGTAGCTAGGTCGTGTAGTCCTCTTGTTAAGTAGGAGAGAATGTTCCTGCTGCTGGCGACGCCAGGTAGAAGGCTAAAAACTACTGTAAGCTACTAGCTAGAAGAAAGAGACCGATCAACACACACACACACACGTCGTCACACGTACACGTCTAAATGTTCCTAATTGAGCGAAAATGCACCGTCAGCGTAGTGTGAAATTTCAACATGCAACTGCGCTGCGAACTATACTGCTGTTGAGCGAAGAAGCGTTCTACTTTGGCTTTTCTTTCACTGGGAAGCGTGGGCGTCGGCTTCACTCGGCGGGACACAGCAGTGCAGGGAGCCATGCTGCTGTCTGTGCAGGAGCTGATCGTGTGGACGGGACTGGGGCCGTTCGAGGTGGCCCTCCACTCACTCGCTCTACTCGTGTTTACCCTCCTCTCCACGCTGCGGCTGGAGGGCGTCATCTCCACCTCATGGCACGCCGTCTTCTCCCCCCTGTACGTAGCTCTGGGTCTCCATCTCTACCACCTCAGCATCGTCTCCGCGAGAATGGCCGTGTGGGGATTCCAGTCCTCGTCGCCGAGTCGCTGGGCCAAGAAAATGCTCGTCGCCTCGCTAACTTTCCTAATATCCACAAACCTGGCCGGCGTTGGGGTTTTGCTGTTTGTAGAGTACTCTACCGCCGCCTTCCTGAACGGCGGAGGCAGCCCGGACGTCTTGATATCGTCTCTCGCCCTACTTCTCGTCTACTTGGTCGCTAGACTGTGTTTTGTATGCAGAACTCTCAAATCCGCAGCTCCCGGGTCCTTAGACTAGTGACTACTGTTTGTCGCCGTCCACCCATCGCAAAACACGACCTGCTCTGAGCACATAGCTACACACTCATTATGTTCTCACGTTTTTTTTTTATAAAGAAAATCACCATAACTCCATTTTTCATCTTATGACAGTGAAAATCCAGTCAACACGCACACTATTATAAGAAAACGTGAATGGTTACGGGGAACAAGTTAAGGGACACTTCACATGATGTACTAAAAGTCTGCTGCAGTCGTTGCCATGTCGTTGTATATATCAGTAGGTGCAGTTGGTGGCTGCGGCCCCTCTGGCCTCACATTAGCTCTACATACGCCAACGGAATCTTCCCAAACTTCCCCTTCGACTCGGCCATTATGTAATCGTCGTCACCAGGCACTGGTGTCACCTTGATCAACTATTGGGTTAATAAAAAGTTGGTGCGAAAAAATCAGAGCAGTATTATTGTGTGAGACTCCAAAAAACGTATAAGAAAATATACATAGGCCAAATGAAATTTTTACTGAAAAGTTCCTGATGTTTAATCTACACTTCTCTAACCAACCTCGTCACAGTAGACAGCGATTTCATTCTCATCGACAGGGTCATAGTCATAGAGGACTTTGGCTTGACGAGTCTCCTCCCGGTCCAACTCAATACCGTTCACTACAAAAGTGCTCGAATTGTTCTCCGTTGCCTCGCCTTGTTCCTCTCCCTCTGCCCCTCTGAACTGCGGGGGACGAGGGGGGCGAACAGGGGGCCTGCGTCGAGTGGAGAGGGCAAGAAAGAAAGCCAGAAAGAGAGAGCGAGATACCTAGAGAGGGGGTGCTTCAGTGGATGACCCACAAACTATAAATTATCCCTCACAGAATTTTAAATACGCTCTAATCTGGACACCAGTGCGATGGAAGAAAGTGTCCAGTATTAGTGTTAGTATCCTTGTTTCGGAGGAGGTTAAATTGCATGCAAGCAACCGTTCTTGTGGAAAGAAAAGGTGGAGACTGAGAGGTGCCTTCGTTTCATGGAAGAGGTTTTTCGCCAACGTAGGTTCACAACAGAAAAGTATGACTCACAATATGTCGTCAGTGTCGATGCTCTCCAGCTGCGAGAAGCACTCCCGATGGTACTCTTTCTGGGCAGACATGAAGGACTTGAGGTACCCCATGTAGTGGACGTGAGTCGAGATGACCTTCTTTGTCCCGTCGCGAATTTTGCTCAGCTGAACGTCAAACTCTGCCTGGGCCACCCTCAGCTCTATCTCTGCCTATATGTACACATTATAGCAACAACCATCACAACCATTGGCATATTGTGTACCCCAATAGTAATTGACGATCACATGTATACTGTGGTAAGTGCTATTATGATTGTGGTGAGTATTATACATACACTGTAGTGCTATACAACAGCTTCAGTGCTTGTATGGGACGGTCACATGATGATTACAAGTAATAATACAAACATAACGTGGTGCTATTGTGTGTTTTTAGTATGGCAGTACATACATAGGGGGTAAATGCATCAGTGTTGGTAAAGATAGAGCGAGAATGCAACAAAGTGTCCATTTTAAGTAACAGTTTCTGTAGCTGTTACATTACTGCAACATCCCCTCCAACCTGCATGAGTTTGTCTCCAGTTAGCTTCCGTGTCCGGCTCTTGGCGGCATCCAAATCGAGTCTCTTCACAGAGAGAGTCTTCTTTTCTCTCTGTATATTATACAACACAGCACAACAGGGCACACTTTAATCTGTTGGCACCAGTTTACATACACATAATACTTGAGAGAGCTCTACCAAATTTTCTGAGAGCAGCCCTCCCCCTTTCCCCCCTCCCTCACCATCACATTCTTGACGTCCACCTCCAGGAAGGCCCTGAGTGGAGTGAGGAACTCTTTCTGTACTCGACTGTGGTAGAGGAGCAGTGCCTGGCCCATCTTCACTTCTGCCGCTCCACACTGCCTCAGGTAGGCACCTGAAACAAAAACACACACACACCATCAATAGCGGTAATAGATACATGCCACTGCCGATATACTAGTTACTTAGCGATAGAGAAACCCTGCCATACAGGTTTCGACACCTAAACATCTCCTATATCTCCCTCTATTAATAACTGAAACAATCCCCCAGCAGTATACATAATACGTATAGCAAGACCAACTTTATACCGGAACCATAGGCTTCAGCCCCACATCTCCCTCTAGGCAACAGAATCGATCCCCAATGGTAACAGTATTCAGGAACTCGACGCACGAGTTTAAAACTTGGCCTCCCCTGTCCCTTCCGCCTCAGTTTCTCACTTTCTCTCACCGTATTCAGGAACATCCGTGCCAAACGCACTGCTAGACTTCCCCAGCTCAGCCCCCAGGAGCTCCTCTGTCTCCGAGCGGTGAGGTTTCTGCTTGTCGATTCGACTGTAAATGTTCTCCTCCAGACGAACCCCTGACAGTGTATATTATTATGAGACAGAGATTTGCAAATAACAGCGCCGGTGAATTGTCCCTACACGAAAACAGCTCACAAAGAGAAAGCAATGCCGGCACCACTGAATACCATATCATATACCACACACTGGCGGACCATAGATTATTAACGGGCCACTAAGGCTAGAATCCTCACTCACCAGGATGTGGTTGGATAAGGTACTGGACATGAGCCGCTATCTTCTCCGTGCTGGTGCGAATGGCCTCCAACTGCTGACTCAGTGTCTCGTACTCCGTGTCGAACGTCGTCACGCTCTCCGCCTTGCCCATCTTCTCGATGGTGTACTGCAGAGAGAGAGGGAGAGCCACGGGTGAAAAGGATCGAGTGCGTGCATATTCCCATACACTGTCAGGGACTTGCCTGCCTGGCACGGGTGAAGCTAGTGGACGCGAACTTTCGGAACTCTCCGAACTTTTCGTTGAACGATTCGTTGAAAGAAGGCCCCCGTTCCCTGCCGTCCTCTCCGCCATTGTAGCTGGACTCGGCCATCTTCACTCTGAACCAACACCCCTTTCTTGTTCTCTCTCAGGAATAAGCGCGAACACGCGCGCGCAATTAATTACTATCTAAGCGCGTTTTCATTACAGTTAAATATTTCTTTGTGTTTCGCTTAAATAGAATAAATGAGCAACTCAAAACAGAACAAAAAACAAAGTTAATTACGTAACATTGGTGTAGCTGCGGTACTTCTCAAAGTCAACGGTATACTGCAAAGGAAAAAGCAACCATTACATCATGCAGACACTGCCTTCACACACTTGCCTTCTCCTCAAAGTCCTCGAGGGAAAGCATCTGGAGATCACCAATGGCATGCTGCACAGTATCCATAAAGCAAACTTCAATACCAATCATCACAAGATATCCATACACACACTCTGTAAACGCACCTGGATCAAGTATTGCTTTTTTTCTACCATGGCACTCAGCTTGAACTGCAGACCATCAGTTGCTATACAATGATGAACGAAATAATGTGACGGTATACTTTGCTTGCAGCACATAATACACATTATTGGCGAGCAAATACAAGTTCGAAATTTAAGCGCTTTACGCTTATTTGGAATACAGTTTATGGTTATAATATCAAACATGGAAGTGTTATGCTAACTCACACGTACCAGATCGCACTTTTCGGGCCAGAGTAGTCCCTCTGAAGTAAACAGCAATCCATTACCAATGAAATTGCTTTTGTGTATTCCACACTCACTCTTTGTTTGCAGCTTCGACTGGAGCTGGTTTGGTCGTAGGGGCAGAATTCCTCCTCCCAACTTCACCCACTTTGAAACAGATGCTGAATCCGTTGATATCCCTAACGATAGGGGCAAAGGGTAACCGAGAAGAGAAGGCAAGAGGGGAAAAATGAAGAGATAAGAGAGAGCAAGAAAGGAAAAATGAAGAGATATGAGAGAGCAAGAAAGGAAAAATGAAGAGATAAGAGAGAGCAAGAAAGGAGGGAGATAAAAAGAGAAGCAGGAGGCGTGGGGTAGCCTCACGGTAGTCGTGTGAAGCCGAGCTGAACGTCCTCCTTTCTGCTGGCACTGAGGATCTGTAGCTCCCTCACAGCTCGTGTTGCCTGTTCATGTGGCGCCACCTTCATCACCAGGACCTTGTGCGAGAATGCCTTCGTGTCTGGAACACACGTCACAGGGAGAGAAATTACATATGGGTCTTGTGACGATAGGGTCGGTGGTCGTTTACTCACTGTCGTCG
Organism: Geodia barretti; assembly: GCA_030341885.1. NCBI lineage: Eukaryota > Metazoa > Porifera > Demospongiae > Tetractinellida > Geodiidae > Geodia > Geodia barretti. Next base: position 206,259 of record CASHTH010001979.1, read on the forward strand.
TGTGTGTGGGCGAGAGGGAGGTAGCCCAGAGGAGAACGATCGCTCGAAAGGATTACCTTCAGGTCTACTAGTGATAGCCGTCCCTATACAAGTCAGGCAACATGACATCTGAATAGCGCCTTGTGTACTGATACGTAGAGTAATACACTTACTCGAAGAGCTGACGGAACTTTCCTAGTGTAGGCCAGGTAGCGCTTTGTTGAGCCGAACATACTGCCCTCGGCAAAGTCCGCCTTCTTCCCGTCCACAGTCAGATCAATCTGGCGTTTGGCCAACTCTAACGATCAGAGAAAGCTAACTTCTTCTCGATACTTACCACTGCGTATCCTGACGGGACCTTCTCCTTCTTTGCCAGGAGGCAGATGTCCGTGATCGCTTCCTCGCCCTCCATCGGTTCTATGATTGCCCACTCCCCGCTCATTCTTCCCCGGGGCAAACAGGACACCGGACTTTCCGTTTTTGGGACTCTCGGTCAAACCTCAGAAAACATAATACGTCTACGTGCGCGCATGCGCAATGTCAAATTGCTTGGCTGCGCTGAAACCTGAGCAAGTGTTAGTACAGTGAGCTAAAGGTTTAGACGAATGTTGTAGCAGATGTTTCCCTGGCCCTCCGTTGTCTTGACAGTAGCCTTCAGAACTCCTCTGTTTACATGGCCGTTTAGATTGCCCACTGCTTTCTCACAATTCTGCACCACTTGAGCCTCAAACTATATACACACATCAAAAACTCAAAATCGGGAAGAGACCAATGTAAATTCGTCCTACCTGAAGTAGGGGAGAAATGTGTCTCTCCACTGTGCTCACACTTACACCTTGCAGGGATTCACTGGGGACTGAGAGAGCCTATGAAAAGACAGTGTAATTGCACAAAGACAATATCAAACAGTATAATATCGTAGCTAGCTAGTTAAATAATATACCTCTGTGATAAAGGAATGAAATGATCCTTCTATCTCCTGCATGGAGCTATTGCCAGAGAGAGAAAGGAAGAGGTCTGACGAGATGGCAGAAAACAGAGACTCTAGTCTTGTTTGAGGAACTGTGTTATTGGCTGAGAGCAAAGGACACACAGATTCAAAGTCACCATAAGCGCTAAGATTTGGTGACCTACCACATGTGTGGGCCTCGGGATCACTTGGTGACATGTACAACAGCCCCGAAGGCAGCTGATGTGCGTAAAGACAGACCAAATCTCCAGCACAGTCTCTATCAACTTGACAGCTCTGTGGAATCATGGTGTGTTAGAATAGCCGTGGTAGCTACATGGCTACTGTGTTCTCTGGGGAACTGACCATTTCAGTGGAGCAAGGCATGCAGTACTGGCCTCCACAGTCAACATCTGTCTCATGTGACTCTGTCAGTTCTCCATCCACACAAGTAGCCTCTGAAAATCCATACATAATGGTACTATAAGAGCCCAGCTTACTTCTAACATACCAGTGACAGTGAGACCAATGCTCATTGACTCTATACTCCCTTCGTTATTGGTTAATGAAACACTGTACACACCGCCGTCGTCATTAGTAACAGTAGTAAACATTAGCGAAGCATCGTATCCAGACACAAACACTCTCTCTGTGTATTCGATGGTGTTTCCATTTCTTTTCCAAGCTACCTCTGGGAATGGAGCTCCATCCACGATAACCTCCAGTGTATACGGAGCATCGGTTAGAATGCTGTCGTTTTGAGGGTGTTGGATAATTGAAGGGGCATCTGTAGGGAGAGGGGAAATGTATCAGTGGGTGAGAGAGAGAGAGAGACAATACTGCAGTATGTAGTGTGCCACTGCCTGTAAATAAGGCTTACAGCATTGATAGTCAGAAGAGACTAGGGCTCTAAGAGGAGTGTTTTCCAGTAAAGGTGGCCATTGGCATTGGGTCTCGTCTGTTGGAATGAGTTCAGGGTTCGCCGCCACGGAGTCGGCTAGCCACTGTAGACGGCAGTCACAAGACCAAGGATTATTCTGGAGCTCTCTAGTAATGAGAAACAGAGCTGAGTTTCTAAAGGTGAGTGGCTGAGGTTAATCAGCTTACAGTTGGAGGATAGCTACAGGTGCTCCGTCTAGAAATCCATCTGGTAGAGAATCCAGAGCATTTTCTGTCAGCGATCTATATTCATCAAGATAGCAGGGTCATAGAGATGAATATTCTGGATGGTTTACAGGAGTGTGAGGGCTGGAGTGTGCTCCAGGAAGCTTGTAGACAGAGAAACTAGCTCGTTTTCATCCAGCAGTCTGCAAACGAAAGGAGAAGGTAAAAGTGTACTGGTTTTTTTGTAGCTTGATTCACAGGTTGGTAAGTGCAGAGAGTCCCGTAAAGACCGAGCCATTCAACTGACTAAGTGGAGTTCTCTGAATTGATCTGCAGTAGGATGCAGTTAGCAAACACAGTCCAGACTTTTCAGGACTGGCTTCACTCACAGCTCTTGTAGAGAGGTGAGGTTGGAAAACACGGCCTCGATGCTTAGTTCCCGCAGTGGATTCCTGTCCAAAACTCTGCAAAGGAAAGCTATAGCACGTAGAGTGAAATAGGGAGCTGCTGTACTAACAGTCTTCTTAGGTTGGGTAAACTGTCAAAGTATTGGGGAGAGAGGGATGACAGTTGATTGTTGTCTAGCTGCAGGTCCTCCAGAGCTGGCAGGTGGGAAAACGCTCCGGACGGCAGATCAGCAATTTCGTTGTTGGTCAAGACACTAGAACAGTGGTAGACGTGGCTATGCACACTTGGAGTGAGTGGTTTACGTACAGTGTGGTAGTGGTGGGAGGAACGACGGGAATATTTGTGAAGCGAAAGTCGAATGCCTGGCGTGCAGAGCAGTCTGCCAGTCCAGCGATGCACGTGCAGAAAGGATCGCATTCCGTCTGAGCTCTGACGGCGGCCCTAGGAACCAGCAGCAGAGAGAGAGGAAGGAGGACAGTACGCAGAAGCAGCTCCATGTTCCTCTCGATGACAGTCTCCAGTGGTGGGTGTTTTGTTTTTTGGGGTGGGGCTGCCTACGCGGAGCTCGTTCACGCATGCGCAGTATTACCAGGGATCCCCGCAAAACCAGCCAGCCGCGCACGCACAAGAGGGTGTGGATTCCCTGCTTATGGTCCCTAGCTGTGCATGCTGCGCTCCACATGGCCATGGAGGATCAGGAATGGATGTGTTGGCAGGTGGACGGAGAAGACATCGATTTCGAGGCCCAGAAACGGGAGCTGGAGCGGCTGGAACAGGCGCGTCGCGACAGACTGGTCGCCGAGGAACTGCAACACGACCTGTCGACGGACCGGGAGATGAGCAGCGAATGTCTCACCGACCCCACCGAGATACCTCCTCCCTCGTCTCATTCCGAGGCCCTCGAGCCGCCCGGGGAGTGCCGGGAAGAGGTGGCGGAACCTGCGCTAAGATTCAAAGTATCCGACGCCACACCAGGCCCCAGCTCCACACGCTCTTTCTCGCCCCTTGACACCGCTCCCTCCTCCCTGCCACCTCTGTCCAGACAGACGGTCCTCTCTCGCACTACACTGACTGCAGGTTCACAGACTTTGACCAGCGACTAGCGGAACAGCTGCAAGAAGAGGAGAGGCTGGAGAGAGAGAGACGTGAGTCAGACGTCAAGTCTCAGACCGAGCGGGATGCAGAGCTGGCTAGAGCCCTCCAGGGAGAAGAGGAACGTGAGCGTGGAGAAGGAGAGGGGGAGGAGATGGAGGGAGATATTGTGGACCAGAGCTTAGAAGGTGATAGAAGTGGAGAGGTGAGTAACATAGACGAGCAGGTGGCGCATGCTCTTCAACAAGAAGAGGAGGGCGGAGGAAGAGCTGAGGAGGATGTGCTACTAGCCCAGAGACTGCAGGGCGAGGAGAGCGAACTGCTAAAACTGGCAGAGCGTGACGAGCAGCTTGCCCACGCCCTCCAGGGCGAACAAGAGCAGGTGCCAAAGGCGGACACCTCACAGGACGAAGAGCTGGCACGACAGATAGCTGCACAATTCGAGGCCACACCCCTCAGCTCCACGACGACGACGACCACTGAAACAAGCTCCCAGGGTCTGTTGGCTCCTCCTCCAAACTGGTGGACTCTGTGTCCAAATTGTCCCCCCGGATAGCAATCGGAGATTCCACCTCATCGAGATAGGGCGAGGCGAAAACGAGTGGCTGAGCATTACATCACCGCTGGAGGACGCGGGATTTGTACCTCAGCGATTACTGAGGGTTCAGAGCATGAAACTGTATCGAAGACTACAGTTTGAGAAACAGACGATGAGCGAGGAGGGGACGCCGCACAATGAGATGCTACTCTACCACACATCGTCTGCCTCAGTCGAGGCCATCTGTGGCGAGGGACTTGACCAGAGGCTTTCGAGAAAGGGCCGTTTTGGCAATGGAGTATACTTCAGGTAACTGCTGTAATCTTCAAGTAATCTCTAGCTGGAAATCATTCCTAAGTAAGTACCTTAGCCAGTTGTATATACCCAGTAAGCTTCTAGTAAACTAGTAATCTAGGTGAGTCACTCAGTAATCGTCTAGTAAACTAGCTGAGAATCACATAGTATAATACATCCTCATTCAGTGATGACCCGGTGAAATGTGATTCCTACTGGAAAAACTCTGGGACAAGAACGATGTTTGCCTGCTACGTCCTCTTGGGCAACACCAAGGTACACGCCATTCTACTTTGTTAAAATAATATAGCCCTTATATACTGCCATATCCCCTTTAACAGTAATATTCTTCTCCTTCCATGTATAAGGTTTAACAGTAATATTCTTCTCCTTCCATGTATAAGGTTTAACAGTAATATTCTTCTCCTTGATCGCATTAGGTTTATCCCAACAAAACGACAGACTCCAGTCTACTGCGGGAACCTCCAGGTTATGACTCTGTTCAGGTAAGCACCATTTCTTTACTTTGCATTACTGGCTCCATGAAAGCCCCCCCCCTCCTTCTCTTTACTCATTGTGAGTGTGTGTGAGCTGACTATATATGAGTGGGCTTTTGGGAGTGTAGTGCCATTGTTAACTTTCCACTGTTCCTATATCTGCAGGGGAATGTGACAGATCAGAATGAATTCATCATCTACACTCACTACAGAGCCATGCCTGCCTATGTGGTGGAGTACACCGTACCCTGAAGAGGACCCTCGTTCCCTCGTTCCAGAACCAAATCATCAGAACGACACCATTATCACTCCCTAGTCTATATATCATGTTTTAAGACAGCCAGTTGTTTGAACGACTTTTGAACATGGCCCAGAAAAACAGACAAAACCTCTCTCAAAGTGTCTAGATTTTTTTGGATGTGTGTGGAATCCTTGCAAGGGAGGGGAACTGTTAGTGGTGATTAGCTAACACTGCAGGTATAATATATATAATCTAGCCTTATTTTTCACCAACACATCAGCACTACACAGCGGTGTGGTGCCTGAGTATATATATAGCCAGTTGAACCCCACCACACGGTTCTTCTTGAACAGACAGAAATTGAGTTTGTGTATAATAAAGAGCACCAGAAGTCCTTTCCATTGAGTCCTAGACTCAAAAGCAGTGTTGTGGGTTCGAATCCCACCCTGGGCAGCTCTTCTTTTTTCCTTGAGCTAACTTGTTTGTTGTGCCTTTCTACCTCGCTACCTTGACGTTGACACATTCCACAACAGAATTCCAAGAACCTGCTATTTCACTTCTGTTTCCCTATCCAAAACCAATATTATTTGAAGATCAATGTTGTGGTGAATTAACCAGTGACATTGATGCATTCAGAGCCTCCTACATGGACGTAACTGATAGACTGAATGAGACCGTTTCTGGTGTACATTTAACCCTATGTGAGCTGAGCTAGCGAGGCGTCTTGAGTTTCCCGTGGCCGAGCAAGAAGGAGAGAATTCGATCCAACGCGTAGGAGGCGAGAAAATCTGCTACCAGCACCACCAGCAGCTTGCGACGGAACTAAAAAAGGACACAATGCATGCATGGATGTGGGGAAAGAGAGCAGATAAAGTAGGGCAAGGAAAAGAGGGGAGGCCGGTGACTTTTAGTCATGTTAATGTGGGTATCTACACAGAAACTTAAAGCAGAGGGAATTAAAGAAACACCACTTTAACTGCAAAACACTGTGGTGTAGTCAATTGGTGTGGATATAATATTATAATTATTATAGCCACACCAATTATATATAACACAGACACAGCGTGAAAAAGTGACAGTAGAGACCTCATCAGTGAAGGGAGAGATTTCCAGGAAGACTCCCAGTTCAGGCATGAAGCCAGTGGCCAGGAGGAAGAGAACCGTTGTAGTGGCCAGGAGACTGTAGAGGAGGGGCTTGTTCTCCATCAAACTGGCCATGAATGGATGACCCTTTGGCAGAGGAGGGAGAGAGAGACGTTTATATACCCTTTGGCAGAGGAGGGAGAGAGAGAGGTTAACCCAAAAGTTAGTGCATATATTTATGAATTGGACTGTGGGTACGTTATGCTTGCCAAACTTCATGCTTGTTGAAGTGGATTGTGTTGTTTCTTACTAAGACTAGATTATTGTGTGCACGTTTAGCTCACTTTATAGTTGACGGCAAAGTTGCTGATTTGCATGGCGATGGATATGAGGTAGACTGCACTGTTCAGCTCGTTCTGTTCAAACTCTTTCTCCAGATCTACAAATTCCTCATCACTGGTGGGAGACGGAAGAAAATCTCTGAATTCTGACTCTTGAACAAGTTTGTTAGTTCTACATTCCCATACATTAAAGGCACCGCCCTGTGTAATGCATGCTGGGGGTGACTCTTGCACTACAATCCCCAGTTATAGGCATAGTTTCTCGGATGGTATATATGTTCACACAAATGACTGAAGCACAAAGAGAGAGGTAAAGTGGAAACCGTCGCTAAGGACACCCCTGTAATGAGCACACGTCTCATCAAATAGAGACATCTTTTTTCCATAACAAGGGCTTTTCTAAGGACACCTCACTCTTTCCTCCGTCCCATTTTTGTCTAAATTTGACCGATTCCACTGAAATATTATGGAAAGTTTCTTCATATCCAGTTTAGAAGGGGCTCCACTGTATATTGGTATAATTATAAGCACCTTTCAGGCATCTCAGCCGTGGCCTCCTGGACCAGGTACATGAGGCAACTGAAGTGAACCATAAACTGTCCTATCACTGTCAGGATCGTATACACGTTGAATATGTTTGGCAGCGGTCGGATTTGTGACAGCGTAGTTAGAGGCTGCACGGACAAGAAGAGAAGTAAATTTAGTCTCTGTTTTCGAGATTTTGTCACCTTTGATCGCGAAATAAATAGAAAGCAACCGGCTAAGAGTATTCCCTGCATTGTAGCCTGCCTGCAGTGTGAGAGAGAGAGAGAGAGATGAGAAAGAGAAGAGAGAGGATAGAGGAAGAGGAGGACTACATGTCTTCCCTGGCAGAGGAGAGCTCACGTGTCGCTGAACTTGATTCCGTCGAGAAACAGAACGCTCTGTGAGTAGGCCAGAATGAGGGCGTTGAGGGCTAGGATCTTGAACATCTGTAGAGTGGTGACTAGAGTGCAGCGACCCTGCTTGATCACATGACAGACTGGCAGAGAGAGAGAGAGAGAGAGAGAGAGAGAGAGCTGTAGAGTGGTGACTAAAGTGCAGCGACCCTGCTTGATCACATGACAGACTGGCAGAGAGAGAGAGAGAGAGAGAGAGAGGAGGTCATGAACTACATCTTCCAGTAGAAATGGAAGGAGATTAACCACATCATGTGCACAGTATGCAAAAACTGCCAAGTCGTAACTTGCTTCGTCTACAAACACAAACATATCAGTTAAACATGCTGATACACCGATTATGTACTTTTGTCGTAAAAATGTCACAACGCCATTTTTATTGCTGGCAGTGGCAATAAAAACCCCCTGAGCAAGTGAGCAAGCAGAAACAAAAGGTGGAACTGTAATTGGTAGAAGAGCAAGGAACAAGAATGAAGAAGAAGTAAAGTCTGGAATTGAAACTAAGAAACGACAAATTTAGGCACTCTGGACCAGTATTGCAGCAAACGTACTGCAAGAGATGCTGGAATGGCGAGAGGTAAAGGGAGAGGCAATGGACGCGTCGCCGAGTCGGACCAGCTGGGGCTCCAGCGAGGCCTCGTCCATCTGTTTCATCATCTCTCTCAGCCGTTTGTCCCGCATCGCTGGCGATGACGGGGTTTGGCCCGCACCCGCTCCCGTCCTGCTCGACCTGGAGCTACAGAGACACACAGAAGAAGTGGAAAATGAAATCGAATCATTAAATCACACTGGATAGTTGAAAGCATTTAATTGAGCAAGAAAGCTAGGAATTTTTTGCTGCAAGCAAACAAATGTGTATATACTAACGGATTCTTCTTAAAAAACCTGTTGTGTTTGCTGTCTGTCGGTGTGAAGAAATTCATAGTAACAAACTAGAACGAACACACCACATTATTTTTGAGCAAATACACAATTTCAGCTGTTTTACACGTAATTTTAAAGCATTATTGTAAGGACAACACATAGGAACAGCGTAAATTGAGACAAATAGACAGGCTTGTGTTGGCCAATTATCAAGGCACAGAAATTGTAAATGTTTGGTTGCGGACCATTTTGTACAGCAGGACTAGAACTCTTATGAAAATTTTCTACCAGTTTGCTCTGAACTGCGAATTGTGTTTCTGCTCTACAGTACCTCTGAGGGTGGAGGGGTCTCCGCGCCAGTCGGGGGTCAGTGGGCGTGGCCGATTCGCTCTTCCTGCCAGCTCCGCCCTCAGTGGGTGTGGTCTTCTGGAGAGGGACGGTCGAGAGGAGCGCCACGCCCACATGGGCGTGTTTTAGAGCTCCGACGTCGTTTGTTCCGTCGCCACACATCAGAGTGTGGTAACCAAGGCGACGGTACGAGGTCACCACCGTCTCCTGGAAACGAGCAAACGTCAGATACGGAGAAGGGAAACAATAATTACGGCAGGAAAATTCGGGTGAATTTGTAGGTAGAGAGAAAAACAATCCACGAAAGTTTCTCTGCAAAAATTGACCCAAAGGGACTGCAAAATTTGACCCAAAGGGACCGAAAAATTTTGGCCCTCAATACAGTGTTGACTATATACACATACCTTTTGTTTGGGGGCGACTCTAGCAAAGACAGTGATGTAGGGAAGAAGGCGGTCAAACGTCCTTCCATTGTCCAGGTTTTGTACGTAGGCCATTGCCTATACAGGCAAAGGAGAGAGGAGAGGGGCGAAATTGAACGGAGGAAGCGTCATGTTTGAATGAAGGTCAACCTTACATCTCCAGTCAGGCAAAGGTCAAATGTTTTTCCAAGTTCTGCTGGTGAGGTTTCCATGGTAGCAGTTGTGCCTCCGCCAACACTCTGCCAGTGCCACACTCCCTCGTTAACTTCAGTGAGGACCAGGGTCTTCCTCGTGGCAATCTTCAGTTCCTTGGCAACGTGGCAGGCAGTGAGCGGGTTGTCGCCGGTCAACATGATCACCTGCACAGACACAAAGGCAGCTCTCAAGCAGATCCTCGGTAGTATAGTGGTAAGTATCTCCGCCTGTCACGCGGAAGACCCGGGTTCGATTCCCGGCCGGGGAGCTCTTTTTTCAATAGTCTCTTTTTATTACGAAATCACATACATATGAGGAATATTTTTCAAATATTTTCAAGAGATGTGAAGTTTGAGCTAAAACTTCAAAAACTATATCCAAGGTTTCTTACATATATTATGTAAGGAAAGAAAGTCTTACATTATGGGAGGACTCGAGAAGGCATGAGATGCTGGTTTTGGACTCCTCCTTCAGGGGACAAGAGATGGCCAGGAACCCGGCAAACGTCAGATCTCTCTCCACCCCCTGTCTCTGGATGTTGCTCAACTGACAGAGACAGTGCAGGCGAGAGAGACAGGAGGTAAAGAAGACATGACAGAGGAAGGGGAGAGACACATGGTTACAAATACTTCAGCTAAAAGGCGCTAACGAGTCTGCAACAAATTTTGCCGAAAGTATGTACTCCACAAAGGTTCCCAGTTTTCAGCTACAAGGTCGTCCTGCTCACCACTCCGGGAGAGCTGGGGTTGAGGTACTTGTAGCCGAGAGCCAGAACTCTGGCTCCGTGCCGTGTCAGTTTGGAATAGAGACGGTCGTAGTCACCTGGGATGCTGGAGAACTGGAGGAAGACGTGACTTCATCGAGACGAAGAAGAGATTTTATCACGATTTTTACCATTTCCTTCAGGATTTCCGGCGCACCCTTTACGGTAACGAGGTGGGTGTGGCCAGAAGATTGGGCGGGGACAAAGGCAGTGATGACAGACATTCTTTTCAGAGAGGAGGAGAAATGGAATCGGTGAATTGTCTTCAGAGTGGCTCTCCTCCCCTTCCTGGATGTTACTGCATCTCCTGCAGTTAGACACCTTCAGTTTTCACTTACAAAGACAGAAACATTGGATACCCATAAACACATGCTGCACAATTTCACATCTGCGTACTGCACGAGCCCATACTACTGACATAATTCAATACCAGACAACACATACCACATGATTCAATACCAGATACACATGATTCCATACCCACGTAACACATGTTTCATACCAGATACACATGATTCCATACCCAATACCCCATGATTCCATACCCAGGTTGACCCCGACCTTTAGATAGGTTCCAGTCCACGGCGTTGAGAGCCACTTTCTCCAGAGGGTCACCCACCAGATCCCCCTCTAGCAGAACAAGGGAATGGCACGTGGCCAGGACACACTGCGTCTCAAACGGAGACTCCCGGGCTGGAATGAGGTCGTGTTTAACCCCTTCCTCACCACCACTGCTGCTGCTGGGTGAGAGGGAAGAAAAGAGAGACAAAACGAAAGTAGAGCGGAAGAACCTATGGTTAAAGGAAACGTGGCAGACCATGTTACTAAAATGGAAACCTCAGTTACATTCTTTCACTGGGCCCCTGGTTTAGTTCTATCTTTAGTAACTTTTATACCCATTACATACTGACACATTTCCTATTAATACACACCTCTCGATTCCTGCAATTCCCTTTATGACCAAATCGTTGCTGGTGAGCGTGCCTGTCTTGTCAAAACAGCACACGTCCACTTTCCCTCCAAAAGGTATTCTGAACGGCTCTGTGCAGTAGATACCTACAGGGAAAGTGAGGTTTATGAGATAAAAATAAAAAGAGCTCCCCGGCCGGGAATCGAACCCGGGTCTTCCGCGTGACAGGCGGAGATACTTACCACTATACTACCGAGGAATTCGGATGAGAGAACTTTACACTGGAATCCCATTGAACTGACCTAGCTTGGTGAGTGCAATAAGAGAAGTGTTGACAGCTAGAGACAGCTCGATGGGAAGCTCTGGAGGGACTACTGACGTCAGGATGAGCGTACACTCCAGGAACAGCTTGTAGCGGTTCCGTTCTGGATCCTCGGTACCTGAACATGGGAACAAGACACCCGCAGTGTCAGCGCTAGAGGGAGAATCTGGCGTCACCTTTTACCCAGACGTAGGTTGCAGCTGAGACGGCAAAGACGAGGAGGAAGAGGATGAAGACAAAGGTCTCGAGATTATTGGCCGTCACTCTCTTCACTCCATAGAGAATTGGTACGAAGCAACTTGCCCTACGTGATTAGAGAGAGGATCGGAGCTTTGATATAGGTGATTAGACAATATGACGCAACAGCTGTCTTTATAATTACTTCTTCACTCCTCAAACTCGCTAACGGTACCAGGCATGGAGATGAAACTTGGTACGCATGCGTGTAACATCATTTCTGGCAAAATTAAGTCACGAATAAAGTCTGTCTATAAGGGCTTGCATAGAACCATCCTAGAAACATCCACTAAGGCAATTGTCACAGGATTACACATATACATAGTCTTTGTGGAGAATGAATATTGCTTTGATTCATTTTGCAGCACTTTTTTAGGCAGCTTTGGTTTTGGTATGACGCTGACGCTCAAGTGTTTGAAAGTAGATGATTGTTGCATGGCAAAAGTTTGTACGCTACGTGAATGCAGAAGACGTCACGTGTCAAGAGTGAAGCCAGTGGGCAGTTCTCACCTGAGAGGTGTTGAATCCGGTGCGGAGAACGAAGCCAACACATCCTCCGTCACTCGGTCTCAGCCCGGCTCTGTCTGGCGGGCTGTGCTGGACAACCTTGGTCCCCCCGCTGATGACATGGAGCCGAGAGTCTCTCCCGAGGTCAAGGTTCAGCTGTGGCGTCGAATCATCCAATGGCTCCTGCGAGATATGAGACAAATGGAAATTTCAACACACAGAATTTTACCTAACCGAACATTAATTGGTTAGAACTTTGCCTTGACAAAATTAACTACCCATGCCTGAAATATTGGAGTTTTTTTTCTTTCGCAGAACAACTTTTTGTGATCATCACTCACCCCAAAAAACTGTCAAAATGGCGTGTCTCAAAAATTGACACATTAAGTACGCAAGGGAGTGATAGTGGTAATATATGGAGAGAGACCTTCATCTGTGGAACACTCTCTCCAGTCAACATTGCCTCGTCCACTATACACGATCCTCTCAACAGCAGGATATCACACGTAACCACACCCAACCCATCCTTCGGACGACCTACACGTATACACACATATACGATGATGTAATCTGATCACATGAGAGTCATGTGACGCACACTCACCAACAGAGACGAGGTCGCCAGGAAGGAGCTCTTCGCTGCTGATCTTCTGCCATTTCCCTCCGCGATATGCCTGGACTTGTGACGGCTGGGAACCCATCTTCCTGATCTCTGACATGTTTCTCTGTTGCTATAGTTACAGAGGACAGAATGCAGTGCGAACAGAAGAAAACTTCAACCAACTGATCTGTGTGTGCCACCACGCTTGCAGACGTACCACAATTCTATGTTAATGGTGGGTCCTCTAACAATGAAATTTGGTACACTGATTAACCATTATAAGAATTCATCAAAACATAAAGTACAATTTACTCTAAAAAAGGCAAGAGGCAAACCTATTTAGAAATCTAACAGCAAGTCAAACATTATCAGATATCAAGTAAGACATGTTCAAAAATCTCAAAGCAAGAATCAGAAGTAAAACCTGTTTTGTTCTACAAGCAAGTCAAATCTAGAAAACACGTCAAGGAATCTAGAAAAGCGAGGGTCAAACCTGTTTGACGAGAATGGCTTCGAAAGTGATGAGCATGAAGAGGGTGAACAGAGAGTAGTACCAGTACTCGTCGAGGCACCAGAGGCCCACGCAGAACACCTGAAACACAAAGAACGGTGCGGTCGCCCTCTCACGAAACAGCTCCCAGAACTCAGGCAGTGTCACGTCCAGCCTGCAGGAGTAGAGACACGGTGGGCGAGAGAGAGAGAGAGGGAGAGAGAGAGAGAGAGACGTGTCCATAATAGTGGTGTACTTTTCCAGGGGTTATGTTCTTGGGGAAAAGGAAAGGTGTCCTCATTAGAGAGGGGCTCTTATTTCGGGTGTCATTAGAGAGGGCCTCCATTGGGGGATAGAGGAAAAGAGACCTGTTCTTGCCGTAAGTCGTCCTGACTGCAGCGACCTCGCTATCCTCCCCATACCCCTGCCACGTGTGGTAGTCACGGAACGTCTTATTGACAGGGAACTGGAGCGGCTGGAACACACCCTCGCTGCCCAGCGTGTACTTGGTCTTCTGAAACATGAACCAGGTGAGCGGCTCTCGCGTGACCTTGTGCTGAGGAAGACAAGGGTTAAAACAGTAACATAGGTCTCAGACGTATGTAAAATTGTCCAAACCTTTTGCTTGACCAGTGGAACGAGTTCTGAGAATCCATTATTTGGTGTTGGCACAACTTTCAAAATTTTGGCCTTGTCCAGTGAGTTTACCTTAGATAGATAGGCAATGAGAGGGATAGTTTAGTGGTTGGTCCTTCTCCGTTCTTTTTCTCACTTTTTTGCAGGTGAGGAAGGCTCGGAAGTGGACGGACCAGACGCACGAGAGGACGGAGAGTATGTTCAAAACGGCCACCGCAGCTAGGGATATCAGGAGCGCCTCCCAGTGCTCGGTAAGTCCGTACACCTGCCACCAGCCAAGACACACGGCACCGTAGACTGCGAGGAAGGGCACCAGGTACCCGTGGAGGTAGACTGGAAGCGGTCGGTAGAGCGTTATTTCGCGTACATCGTCGCTGAGGTTCACCTGCCAAGCCATTGGGAACGTCACTCCAATTGGAGAGCACTACACGCTGATTTCAATTTTACTTTCCGTGACAGATTCGAATAAATAGAACACGAGTCGGATGTCTACTTCCTAGAATTTTTCCTGGCTAAAAATCGTTCCCTAGCTGATGACGCTCTCTCCTTGAGGGTTTCCTTTGGTGACTGACACATCTTCTTGGTTGCCAGAGTGAGATCCTCCCCGGCAACAACCCCCGCGACCTCTCTCTTCCTCTCGCAGTTGCTGAGTCTGTAGACGTCTATATCATGTAGTTGTGGGAGTAGTTCCTTCACCCAGGCATAGCGTATGGGGCACAGTGTCCTCATGTACGTCTTGGCAGTGTCCACCAGCTCATAGAACACGACCCAGTCCAGTTTCTCCTCCTGACCAAATAGAGCGGAGCTGGGGTGGATGTAGCACATGGTGCTGTGCCCGTCCATCGTTCTGAAGCTACGCTGGCCAGGCGAGAGCCTCGCTACACTCCCAAATAGTCCGTAGCACAGAGCCTGTCGTATACGTTGGCTGAGTGGGGCAGTAGGAGTTTCGTGTGTGTCTGTTTCTGGTTGTCTGTCCAGGAGAGACTGGAGCTGCTGGTGGATGCTTCGAGCGGTGTTGACGGCTCTCCAGTGGACATAGTGATCCCGGCACCACCACCGCATGTCGGCGCTGGAGGTGGCCAGTTGGTAGATGGTAAAGAGGGTTGAGAAATCGCTGCTCCCTCCAGACACCTGTGCCAGGTAGTTGTGTTTCTGGAGAGCTCTCTCGGCGTCTTTCGTGGAGCTGGGCCTGATCAAGACGCTCTCCACAGACAGCATCGCGACGATGGGCAGGACAACTTCCTGACAGGCGAGTGTCCTAGAGTGGAGAACTGCCCTGGCAAGACTTGGGAGCAGTGGAAACTGCACCAGCTGACGGCCTAAATCGGTCACGTGGCCATCAGCGTTGATGGCGCGGTAGAAAAACAGCTGTCTGAGGGCCTCGAGGACCATTTTTTCGTCTGGGGGATCGAGGTACTGAAACTCGACCACGTTCAGTATTCCCATGCACTTGAGGCTGAGGACGACACTAGTCAGACTGGTCCTCTTTATCTCCGGGACGGTCTCCCGTTCGAGACCCTCGAAGAATTTCGCGCTGTAGAGTCTGAAGCCTTTCCCGGGGCTTGTGCGTCCTGCTCTCCCTGCTCGCTGGATCGCCTCTGACTTTGCGATAGGCACGACTGAGAGGGTGTCCAGTCCGGTGCTAGGATTGTAGGCGAGTTGCTTAACGTATCCGCAATCTACTACGTAAACGACTCCGTCGACAGTGAGAGAAGTGGTGGCAATGTTGGTGGCGACAATGACTCGCCGGATCCCGGGCTCTCGACCGTGGAACACGGCCTGTTGTTGCTCTGTCGACATGGCCCCGTAGAGCGGGAGAATCTTCATCCCGCAAATCTCCTGACAGCTCACGTCGTGTTCGTAATCAATCTCCTCCGCCATTTTGAAGAGTCGGTTGCACATGGTCTCGATCTCTCCCTGGCCGGTGAGAAACGCAAGGATATCTCCCTCGGGGTGGTCCAGGTGTATCTCCATCACCACCCTGGCCATCTGGCTCATGTAGACCAGTTTTTTCCCGTCGAAACCGTCGTCCGGGCAACAGTAGTGGTAAGACACGGGGAAAGTCCGACCGGGGATTTCAAAAACAGGGCAAAAGTCGAAGAAGGTCGAGAACTGCTGCGAATTGAGAGTAGCAGACATTATCACGACTTTCAGCTCGCGTTTTCTCGCTTTCGTCTCAGAGAGTGGTTTCCCGAGAAGATTCTTGACTAACCCAAAGAGAATGTCTGTTGCCAGGCTCCGTTCGTGGGCCTCGTCCAGTACAACTACCCCATATCGGGACAGCTCTGGGTCGTCCAGTAGCTCTCTTAGGAGGCAGCCGTCCGTCATGTACTTTATGGTCGTGAGGCTCGAGCTGCAGTCGTCGAAACGAACCTGATACCCCACCTCACGACCTAGCTCTACTCCCGCCTCCTCGGCCACGCGACTGGCAACAGAGATAGCGGCCACTCGTCTCGGTTGGGTGACGGCTATGGCGGAGTCTTTCGACGCGAGCCCAGCCTCTCGGATGAACTGCGGGAGTTGCGTCGTCTTCCCGCAACCTGTTTCGCCCGTCACAACCATGCATCGCGACGACTTCACGGCTTCCACTAACTCCGCTCGGTAACTGTGGATCGGCAGACGTATGGAGAGAGGACCCATGCTCCCTCGTGCATCCCCGTCTCTACTCATCATCAACAGAGATCGAAGAGAAAAGAACGAAGACAAAAAGTGCGTTTAAAATTTTAAAATTTCTTCTTCCCTCTGCGTTTTGACCGAAATATTCTAATTATGCGAAAAGGTAATGGCTGTTCGGTTGAAGAAGGCTGGTGTACGTGTTCTGCTGGAATGCAATTCCTCCACCTTTCTCCAGCATTGTTCCCCTGCCAGCAGGTTTCCCATTGTGGCCACGCCCCCTACCAGTGTCCAAAGTAGACCTGTCGTAAGCAGAGAGAGGGGGCCGGGCCATACCTCATCTGAACTTACGACAGGGAGCAGGAGCAGTTCCATCGGTGCCAGAAGTGGGAGCAAGTACATCGTCAACCCATGTCGCTACCCTCCACACCTTCTGCACACCAGACTCTCCTGTGCAGTCACGCGGTGCCAGCCCCTCTCTATCTCTCGTGATCTACAACCTACTAGGAACATACAAGACTTTCACAAGCTGTCTCTGGTCCCACAACAGCAGAGCCGTTTCCCTGATTCCAGAGTCCCTCCTCTCCTCTCGTGTGTCTCCCTCCTCTGTGAGAGAGCCACACACCTCCCCCTCCCCCTCTCTCCCCCTCCTACCTCTTCTCCACACGACCAAGTGCTGACAGTCCTATCACCTACTTGGAATGTCCCTCACATGTTGGCTGCCATGTGTACATTCTCCTCCTCCTCTCTCTTGTTGTCCTCTTCACCTGACAAGCCGCCTGGTGATGACAGACCAACTGCAGCACAGATGGCGATTGTCCTTCTCAAACTAAGAGAAGAGGTGTTTGCATATGAAAATTTTGCAGAGAGAATATTTTCCAAATTGTCCCTGCCAACAGGTTTACACACCACAACTCTAAAACTAAGAGACTCTGCCTTTTTCCTTTTCCCACTAAACAGTATTTTGCTAGCTAATTCTGCTAAAAATTAGTTAATCAGATTTCTGACACTCAGATACCATCGTTCTTTGACGGGCACCACAGTACGGACCTGTATGCAGCCGACGTGGTGTTTGAGAACTCACTGGGACCCAAATCCTGGACCGTCCAGTAAGCCAAACAGGTCAAACCGGAACACTAACTGGATTTGGCCTGGATTTCAGAGGCTGCACTGCCTACTCTGCCCTACTGACTATCTGGAGACTGGGAGTGAGGACATGTTTCACACACACTCAGCTGGACCTGCTCAAAATTTCAAAGGACGTGGAGCAGGGAAAGATAGAGGCAAGATGGCGGGCACGCGGGAGACCCAGGGCTCCGTGGAGAGCTAAAGAGAGGTGAGACGAAGAGAAAGGGAAAAAACAACCGTTAGAATTTTTTTCAGGATTATCGTCGAGGCTTTTTCCACTTTCCAAGTTGGAGCTGATGGGAACATAGCCATTCACAAAGTGGACAAGGTCAGCTCATTATTGTGTAAGCATGTCTTGTGACTGTCACATGACACTCAGGTGATGCCTGGAGGGAAGGAACCTAATAGAGTGATGTCATGGCTGGCTCGAGTGGGCGTAGCACTCATTCCATCCCCCCCTCACCCATCCATTGGGGTCACAAGAACATCACATGACATCCTGCCCCATAATGCATAGTATTACATCGTGATTTGAGCATGTCAATGAGCATGTCAATGATTTTCATCTTCAGCGATACAAAAATCACCAAAAAAGACAAATTGACAAAAATCACCAAAAGGAACGGAAAGATAATGTATTACACAATGTGAGTGAGTGGGAGAGAGAGAGAGGAATAGGAGCAAGAGATTTAGTATCTGAGGTCCAACTGATGCTGTGAGATAAACCTAAAGAGGGTGGTATGTATATATAATATATACAGTGGATATGAATTGGTCTGAAGTACATGTTACACAACACATCACCTATATAGTGCTTATTTCGGCAGGTTTTTCACTGCAACTCATTATAACCAGCCACTGACACATAAATGTGTCCAGAGCCTCCATAAGTCCATTACTGGGGGGCTATATATGTATAATACTAGGTGTTAATAATTATGTTATATGTACATCAATTTCTGCTTATTTACGGAGATATAACCTATAGCGTCCAAAGGGTCAAGACCAACATTCTATGCTTGCGGTGCTCTAAACTTGCTTCGAAATGTTCTGCCTTGATACAACAAAGCATGTTCTTTCATGCTCTGACCTGTCCAGTGTCTCCCAGTACCTCATGACAGACTGCTTGTCCAAGTGCCGTCTGTTCTGACTGATCTGTGATATATTATATAGGGCGTAATAATGCATAAGGAGAGATGCAAAACCAACCCTGACACGGTGGGGTATCAGGGAGCGGAGATAGGGTTCAAAAAGAGGGGCTCAATAAATCATTTTTGTACACAAAAGCAAATAAAAACATACTAATCGAATGCCAAAGCTAGCGGCAGGAAGCGTCCTCAAAAAGTGGGGGTGCCAAAGCACCCCCTGCCCCCCTAGTATCTCCGCCCCTGGATATGCCACAGTACATAGGGCTAATAAACTAAACAAGTGACTGTCCTTAGTACTGTAAAATGTAGCAGTTATATTCTGCCACACTTGTCTCACTTGAACGAGGTGAACGTCCCATTTCTGGATGTTAGGGTCCATTCGACTCTCCTCGAACCTCAAGTGAAACGCCTTTACTGGAAGGAGGAATGGAACCGGATATGACAGGAGGTGGTGGGCCTGGGGGGCTGGTTGTGACTGACTTTTTGAGAAGATGTTGACAGGGGAGCCGTCGCTGGTGAGTCCCGGCCAGCCCTTGAACTGCCAGGCTGGTCCAGACACAAACACCGCCACCACCTGCTTCCTTCAGTTTCATAATGGGAGAGAAAGACTTTGTTGGTTATATTATTATAATCATGACGGAAACGAGATTTAGTTGCAGGTAAAAATTTCAACTAATTGAGATCATCACTGAACATAAAAATTTACATATTGTGGTTCTCAAAATTACATAAACCTTTTCATGGGTTTTGCTCCAAAAGAAAACAGAAAGGATTCGCAGGCAATTCACACAACAGGCGAAGGTTTCTACTCACGAATTCCCCAGCCACACAGTATACGGAACCTCTCACCATTCTGGAGGTTTGAGTCTCATGGGGCTGTCAGTGACGCGGTATGGAATGGAGACTGTCTGTCCGGGCTGGGTGGGGTGTGGCTTCCTTCGCTGAATCACCATGTCCATCTGCCGTTTAACCCCCAACCTCTTCATCTCCTCCGACGGCAAAAACCTAATGAGAATGGGGTTAATGCAGACTCTAATTGGAGAGCACTCTGCTAACTTGTATTCCTCAAGTAGTGTCTTTACGTTTAACATTGTGATGAGGGAGGTCGTGGCTGATGGTACTATGATAATGGGCGTCCGGGAGCGGTGGTCTGGGGTAAACAACAAACAAACAAACATTAATGTTGTCTGGAGTAAACAACAAACAGATAAGGAGATCTGGAGCACAAAACCAAAAACATACTAAGGAGATCTGGAGGCAAACAAACAGATATGGTTGTCAAGAGTAAACAACAAACAAACAGATAATGGGACCTGGAGTAAACAAACAAACAAACAGTGAGGTTGTCAAGAGTAAACAACAAACATTAAAGCAAAAGTAGGGTGTGAAGGACATCAGTATTACCTCTTCTGGCTGGTTTGGCAACATCTTGCTGGACAGGCTCTAAAGCAATTCGAGAGGTACAAAAAATTTAGCCAAAAAAGTAGAGAAAGTCTCACGTCTCTATCTATCTATCCTCTCTCTATGGCTGGTATGCTACACACTATAATGTCATACTCTGCATCTGGGTCTTTTTTGATTGGAGCATTGGCTTGGGCTTTGAAACTGCCTCCTGTATATACGTAGTCACAAACGAAGAGAGAACGAACGCTCACTAACACCTGACAAAATCACAGTGTTATAATTATTACTAACTCACAGTCACGCTCTTGAGAGTCAGTCCGTGGTACGTGCTGGTGTGTCAATCTTGAACTCCCCAGTCTCTGAGAACAGATAGAGAGGAGAGGTAATAATCACAAGAATGTCATACTCCATAAAACAGGGATGAAATAAATGTGTCGGGCTTTACAATTTCAATAGGGCCAAGTGCAACAATAAGGTTTCTATTTATAGCAACATTTTCTAAATTTAGCCCTCACCGTATACTGCTTTAACACAGTACTAAAGGTCAACTGAGACATTCTCTATCAAACTGAGCACGTCAAAACGACGCAAAAGCTTCTCACCTTCTTGACCACGGAATTTCTCCTGCCCATATCGGCTGTACCCGTGAGTGGGCGGAGCCTGTGTCTGTGGTTGTCGTGGCTCCTCAGGGACCGGCTGTTTCCCTCCACCCCCTCCCCCCACCTCTCCCCCTCTCCCCTCGTCTCTAGCCTTCACCGACTGCAGCAAACTGAAGATGTTGGAGAAGTCCTGAAACGAGAGAGGAAAGAGAGAGAGGTTGTGAATAGTTAAAAGGGTTAGATTACTATTTATGGGAATGGAATGTCTTTGATGGCAATGCTGGACATCCCTCAAAAAGGAACAAACAATTGGTGGCCAGCAGTCGAAATGTTAAAACTTGGCAATATAGTAGCAAAATTTTGTTGCTCAGCCACCAAAAATTGTACTGAGTGCATTTTCTTCGAAATTTTTAAAGTCTCAATACCTTTCCGGTGCTCTGGAGGGCGGATGATCTTGTTCTGTGAACTCTCTCTTTCGACATTATCTCCTTCGTCGCATCGTTTATGAACATGCGATCCTACAGAAAGCATAGCAAGTCTTTCACTTAACGGAGAGAGCACATGTCACAAGTCGTGCATCAATATGAAGAACAGTGTGGCAAAAAGTTAGAAGTTGGTAGGAATCTTGCAATATTATAATGGTCGTAAAAATGGAAGCCTAATTTACATTCTTGCACTGGGCCCTATTGTGAACTGTCTAAACTATATTCAACTGGCTGCCTGTGTAGAGACACCCGACTGAGTCAGTTACTCACAGGGCCACCAGCAAGATCGTCCCCTGGCTTAATGGTGGCTCTCTTCTTCGCCAGACGTTTGGCCTTGAATGCAGCGATCTTTTCTCTTGAGATGGCGTCACTCAGAGAGTGGACCTGGTCAGTGATGGCTCCCCCTTTCCCCTTCGCTTCCAACTTCTTCGCTAGTCTTTGCTGAAGAAGAAAGAAATTCAGATTTTATCTAAAAAGTGGAAAATTGCCACAGTGGGGGAAAAAAGACGCCCGATGTGGGGCTCGAACCCACGACCCTGGGATTAAGAGTCCCATGCTCTACCGACTGAGCTAACCAGGCTTGTTGATAAAGGTCCGTGAATTTTACAATAATAGATTGCCAAACCCCAACAGTGCTTAGGTGCCAATGTGCTATTAGTAGATACATACATACCTTGTCAGCTTCACTCTGTGGTAGTGCATCAAATGTCCAAGAGGAGGAAAAGAAGAAAGAGTGAAATTTGCGCCGATAGAAGTAAAGGGCCTACCTCGATACGAGGTTTCTTGGCTGCTTCTGGCTGAGCCTCTTCATTGGTCCTCTTGGGAGCTGGGTTTAGTAGATAACAGTATACATATGTAGCAATAGAGTAGCAATAGAGTAGCCCTCTTGTGAGCTAGATAAGACAGCACTCACAGTATGCATATGTAGTAGCAATAGAGTAGCAATAGAGAGAGAGGGGGAAAGTGAGAGAGAAAGAGAAAGAGCCACTGACCTGGGGCCGGCATGCCCATCTCCAGGTGAACGCTCTTATCAATACTGGGAGATGTGTCTGCAACACACAGACAAAGAACTTTACTAAAACACTCTCCCAACTTAAAAAAAATTTCCCCTTGAATTTTGTGGTTGTATTGCAATATGCGTTGCAAAATTCTCGTTGCTACTGAATTGCATTGGCTTCCTGCCCCGATCTCCCGCTATAATTATACAGTGTCTATCATCGTACCCAGCTCTCCATTTAGATACTTCAGCAGATCCTGGAAGTCACCAGAACAAGAGAGTAAA
The DNA here is from genome assembly GCA_030341885.1 of Geodia barretti. Classification (NCBI taxonomy): domain Eukaryota; kingdom Metazoa; phylum Porifera; class Demospongiae; order Tetractinellida; family Geodiidae; genus Geodia; species Geodia barretti. Next base: position 228,677 of record CASHTH010001979.1, read on the forward strand.
AGAAGGTAAATAGCCCTATGTCGCTAGCACTCACTCGTCTGTCGGGAAACTTGATGACTGGAATGTTTTGCGCCTGTGGAAATGGGGAAGTCCCCCTCAACAGTAATGATGTAATGGTAAATAACTAACCCCAGCCCTGGCAACGTAGCTTGGGTGAGAGAGACTGACATTCTTCAGGAGAAACAGCAGAGACTCTAGAGTGTAGTACTCCTTCAGACCCGCCTGCCCAGACCTGCGTGGGAGGTTCCATATGCTCATCACGTGATCCCGACGAATTTACCTGTAGGAGAGGTAGTTGGTCTTGGCGTTCCCGGGCCAAGCAGTCTGGTCGAATATGATTAGGCCATCTCGTTCCACTATCTCCTTCTTCTGCAGGTTATACTGTCGCAGGAGCGTCAAACAGTCTGCCATCTGACTCCTTTTTGCGCACACCAAATGGCGATCTAATTTAGTGAAAGCCTTTTTCAATATTGTTCAATTAGCGCATGCGCAAATACAACAAAATCCCGGGGGCTTTCCCTTCAAACTGCAAGAAGCTAGCCGATCGCCATGAAGCTGGGTCCTGTAGAGAGGTTAGTGGCTACACTAGCCAGGAGTATTACGAGAGCTCAGATGGACGAGATGCTGGGTAAAGTCAGACTTCGACCCGTGGGACAGGGAGCTCGTGTCGAGCCCTGTGGACATGCTCGTGAAGCTCAGGAGAAGACATGGGAGCCACTCGAAGTTCCTGGCGGCATGTCTGAAACTACTGGAGAATGTGAGCGACGCCGAGCAACTGTCCGAAACCGTACGCACCTTTAGAGATACTCACAGGAACATTGACAACGAGCGGTCTGCCCCGGTCCTATGCAACGGTGCTAGACCAGTAGGCAAAGATCAAAGGAGGGCCTTCAACAGTTCGCTCCTTCAGATGGGTCGGAAATTACGCCAATATGATTTCGAGATCATCAAAGCCATCAGTCCATTGCAGGAATCCCAGAAAGAAAGGGGTGACACGGGACAGAAACTTTTCCACTCACTAAAAGAGTCTGGTCGTATTTCGCCCAACGACACCGAGCTTCTCCACGACATTTTCAATCTCATGGACCTAGTGGAACCTCTGAATGTCTTGCGAGAGTACGAAGGAAAGTTTCTGACCCACGACTGCCACCGTCAGCGCCTCCATTCTCCGGCGCTTCTCAACAGCCACCGTACCCGACCACGTACCCTCCTCACCGTCCACCAAACACTGGCTACTCCCCTCTCCCTACTGGCTGGTCACAGGTACCCAGAACTGAGGCAGTTCCGGAGACCGGCCAACCACACACACTCTACAGCAGCAGACCTCTTGACTACATCGACGAGACTTATCCTAGGCCTACCAACTCTCACCACTCTCCTGCCCCGACTAAACCTTCCTTCAGCAGCTTACCTGCACCCTCCACATCAGGCTGCAGTTCCTACAGCTCCAGGGGATGTCAGCACAGGAGAGGGAGTGAGGAGCACTCACAACAGCTCTCCAGTGATCCCTACCAGAGCGGATCTTCCCCTCAGTGGAACAGTCGTGTTCGTCACTTCCAGACGCAGGTATCTCAAACTCCTTCACCAGGTGGACATGGATCTATGCTCCAGCCATCGGTCACTTCTCCACATGCTACCAATACTGTTCCTTCACTCAGTCAACCTTCCGCCCATCTTCCCCAGAGCACCCCACCCGGCAATCGTCACCCTCTGCCGCCAGCCAACATTACCCCTTATCTTACTCCTCCCGCCACTTCAACCACCCACCCCGCCCCTTCAGCTCCGCCCGAACATGACACCTTCCCAGCGCCAATATCTGCTAAATCTACCGGCAACCACTTCTCGCTCCCTCCTCAACAAAATCCTCTTCCTGCCGGCTTTTTCGGTCAAATGTCCCCCTTGCAACCCTCGAAACACCAACACACTCTCAGCAACATCTGCATCCAGTCTCCCTATCGTACCTGCTGGCAACGACAAACTATTGGCTAGACACTCTAGGGAGATGGGGGAACAGCATTATTCTCCACCCAGCAGGCAACCACAACATGGCGTCACTTCTCGGCCATCTTCACAGAGAAGCGTCTCCTCTCAGGGCGACATTAGAACCAGTGTCGGTGGCTCTGGGGATAACTGCCCCTCCATTAGCAATCCAGCACCGAGTGAGCAAGAACTCAACGCACAGAATAATGGGATTGACAATCGCAGCTCTGCGATCCACACAAGATCATACGACACACCTTTTCAACCACCAAACGCTACCAGTTCCCTTGCCCAGGCCTCTTATCCGGGCGACCTATCTCATCGCGTGTGCTGTCCCCCTCCCCCCACCCCTTCCCGCTTCACTCAGTGCAGTCTGTTAGTGTCTGGGGCGTCCTTTCCTCCCCACTCAGACCTCACCGGAACACACTACGAGACCTCCAACCCTCCCAACACAGCCAACTCTCAATACGTGTCCCCAAACTCCAGCTACGACCGTTCCTCCTGTAGCTCATCTTCCTTCTCCCCCAAATCCTCGGCCGGTGGGCCAGTTCTAGTGGCAGGCCACGACCCCAGCACTCACAGTCTTGTGGACAGACACAAAATGAGTGAAGCGGCCAAGCCCTCTAGCTCCTTTGCCACCATCCCTGAAGCAAGCGCTGGAGAGGAAGAAGGAGAGGAGAGACGCAGGTTGAGTGAGAGCGAGTCTTCTTCTGAGAGTAGTTTCGGGAGGAAAACGTGCGAGAGAAAAGCAAAGCTCAGAAACATCTTCTTCCTCTAGCGAAGAGGACGACGAGACGAGCATGAGATCGAAACGGTTACGAACGGAGTCCTCTGCAGGAAGCAGCAAGATACGCTCTTTTCTGTATAAATTGATTCCCTTCTCGTGGGGCAAGAAGAATACTTCGGCCTCCGAAAATGACTCGGACGGTATATTTGTAGATGCTAAAGAAGAACTCTAACACTCATAGTCAAATTGTATGTATATACATGTCACAGCTTTTATATAGGCACCGTAAACATTTTATCCTTTATGTGTGGAGCGTAAATTTTTAGCTGATGATATAAGCGGGAACGATAGTTGACTGATAAAAAATTGGCAAGATAGTGGGCTATCTGTCTTTTTCGCTTGCAGAGTGCTGTTCCCTAATATGGATGAGGGCTGGATCTGAAGAGTCGATGTGAAAGAACTGCCTCTTTTTCCTTTCCTTCAACTCTCTGATCTGTTCAGTTGAGGAGATATGAGCATTGTGAACTAGTCTAGTCTTGCACTTAGTCTTTTGAACTAAGAATGTATCACACGCAATACATAAGTGGTGGTAGACAAAGCTCAACTTTAGTTGCTCGAAATTAAAAAAATTATGGTAAAACAGTCACAAGGGGTCAACTCACCCACGAAAAGCAGTGTCTTTCCGTCGGCCATTGATACACAAACACACCGTAATACACTACAGCTGCATGGAAGATAGTGTAAAGGGTAAAGCCGGCTTAGAAGACAGGTACAACATTGGCTTACCGGCTGAAACTACATAGCTGAATATTTTGAGGCCTCTCTGATGGTTTGGGAATACGAGCGGCTTGAGCAGGTCGGGATTATTGCCGATAGGAGGCTTAGTACCAGCTCCCATTTTGGTTTCTAATTGTAGCGCACCGAGTGACCTGCGCTCTAATTGGAGAACGCTGCGTCACATGAAAAAGTTCGGCTTATGCGTGGCTGCTTCTTCCCAGCGTCTCTGTGGGCTGCGGTAGAGGAGGAGAGACCTAACTAGCTGTCAGACGTCGGCTGTGTGTGTTGGAGGAGCCATGGGTAACGAGCACGGAAAGGCTGGTGGGGGAACGGCCACGCCGGCCGGGATTCAGTCTATGGACGAGGCCCTTCAGAAGAGATTCGCGAAGGGAATACAGTTCAACAGTGAGACAGTGGGAGGGAGAGAGTGTGGGAGGTTGAGATTGATTAGTGTATTATTAGCTAGTCAGCTGAAGTGAGCCAAATAAGGTGCTTTCTACATGGTAATACATTTCTAGAGGCTATTTATTGCGCCTGGTGCTTTGCCTGTCTGCAGTGAAGATAGTACTGAAAGGAGACCGCAACACAGGGAAAACCTGCCTCTTCAACAGAATGGGAGGGAAGCCCTTCCAGGAGGCCTATATTCCCACCATGGAAATACAGGTCGGTCCAGTATTACAACCCAGTACAATACTGGTTTGTTTGGTTTGGCAACCAGTCAGGTATATACCTTTAGCACAGGCTCTTATTGTACTAATATCTATGTATGTACGTCCCACAGGTCACCAGCATCCTATGGAGCTATAAAGGTATGTACGTAACTAACAGAAGCGAATTAGTGAACGTCGAAGTAATGCCAGTTTCTGACTTTTACTGCTCGCTTTTTAGCATGCATTTTGCGTTTAAGTCTGTGTGTCGAAAATACGAACGCTGTACATTGCTTGCTTCTCAAAATTATCCAGAATTTTCCCGTCTCTTTAGTTACCAGTGATACTGTCAAAGTTGAGGTGTGGGACGTAGTAGACAAAGGTGGGTGTGGCTCAGGTGATTAGCGGGCGTGGTTACGAGCTAATTGTGCGTATCTGAGTAGGAAAGGTGCACAAGAAGGAGGCGAAAGGAGGATTGAAGATATTCAACACCACTCCGGACGAGGAGGAAGAAGAGGAGGGAGAGGGGGAGGGAGGAAAGAAGGTGCTTGATGCCACTTTTCTCAATGTCTACAAAGGTTGCAACGGTGTCGTGTTGGTTTTTGATATGACCAAAATGTGGTCAGTTCCCTCATTTTTCTCTCTCCCTCTCTGTAATTTCAAATCCTCTCTATAATTAGGACATGGAAGTACGTTGAGCGGGAGCTTCCAAAAGTACCCTTTGACATTCCGGTCATAGTTCTGGTGAGCCTAGGGTCATGTGATAGTCACGTGATTCTTTTGTGTTGGTCATGTGACAGGGAAACTTCAAGGACCTTGGTGAGCATAGAGTTATCACGCGAGATGAGATCCGCGTTTTTCTAAGGTCCGTCAGGTGAGTGTTGTAGCTTATATGTGCATATTTTTACTGGTCTGCCTCCTTCGCCACCTCTCCTCCACACCCTTTCTCCCCCTTCCTCGTTCCCCACACTCCCCACAACCCCCCTCCTCCCCTTCTCTCCACACTCCCCACAACCCCCCTCCTCCCCTTCTCTCCACACTCCCCACAATCCACACACTCCCCACAATCCCCACACTGCCCAACAATCCACACACTCCCCACACTCCGCCTCTCACCCACCAGACCTGATGGGTCATCAGAAATCCTGTATGCCGAGAGCTCAATGAAGAATGCGTTTGGTCTCATGCACCTCCACAAGTTCCTCAGTGTCCCCTTCCTTCAGATGCAGGTATATATATATATATATATATGAAAACACAATGGTATCAATAAACTACATATATACAGGAGCAATAAACTATACTCATTGCAATATGGGAGAAATAAACTAATGCACTCTTGGATTATGGGAGCAATAAATGTGCCATTTCGTGAAGAAAAATCGTCCTCGAAAAGTTTTTTTCCCTCGCAATTTCCTTTGTCTTTATGCGTTTGCATCTTTACACGTCCACACTAGATATGTTTATGTTTGCAAATGACAGCGACGAGAACTATTTAAAACTGCCTGTTCTCTTGCTGCCTCACAATAAGAGGGAGAGAGTTGATTATCTCTGTGTGTGTGTGTGACTTCTCTACTGCAGCAAGACATGCTGCTGCAGCAGATCAAGGTCAGCAGGGAGCAGATGTTGGCCGCCCGAGATGAGCTCTCCACGGCCTCCACAACCGAGGACCAGAACTACGATATGTAAGACTAACAAACACCATTGACCAGAAAACAACTATTAGACTATGTCCCTCCAACCAGTCTATAATATTTACGTGGTATGCTCCAACAAACACCATTGGACCTACAGTGGCCCCGAAACAAAGCTAGTTACATTGCATGAGCCGGTTGTACAGTATGCCATATGATATAGCAGGAGATATAGAGGAGCAAACGAGCAGGAGACTAACAGCTAGTGGTGTCAGTGCATTAGTCACAAGACCTCTAATGTAGCTGCGCTGGTATATACATACACTCAAAGTATATACGTATACTACTGTGTATTATATTATATATACACTGCTGATGTACGTATGTAGATGCACCAATACCTACTGCTTGCCTTGTCTGAGTGGTGAGCTGTAGCGTCTTGTCCCCTGGCAAAGTGTCGCTACATTCTGTCCACTTACTGACAGGCCCATCAGCCTATACCTACAACCGCGATCTCCGCAACAGCTCAGTTTATTCCGCGTATCAGTCTCTCTCTCACTCACTGTCTCTGTCGTGACTGCAACCCAGGTTCCTGGCCAGACTGCAGCAGGCCGCAGAGCAGAGAAGGAAGAAGGCCCAACAACAGAGAGAAGAGGAATCTGATCTTTGCCTGTGAGTTTGGCGACACTTGTAGCCATGGAACCCAGCACTATGTTACGTCTTGTGAGTTTGCAACGTTTATAGTCACGGGTCACTTGAAAACCAGTACGTATGTAGCGGTGGTGGGTCAACACATGAATGGAATCTCGTATAAAGGGCACTCTGAATAAAGCCTCCGAATAAAGCCTCCGAATATTTAGCCTCTGAATAAAGCCTCCGAATATTTAGCCTCTGAGCCTCCGAATATTTAGCCTCTGAATAAAGCCTCCGAATATTTAGCCTCTGAGCCTCCGAATATTTAGCCTCTGAATAAAGCCTCCGAATATTTAGCCTCTGAATAAAGCCTCCGAATAAAGCCTCCGAATATTTAGCCTCTGAATAAAGCCTCCGAATATTTAGCCTCTGAGCCTCCGAATATTTAGCCTCTGAATAAAGCCTCCGAATATTTAGCCTCCGAATAAAAAGAAAGTTCTATGTAACAGACCATGTACAGTGTAAGTGTTTTCCTTGACAAAGACAGTAGTCAGAATTTCTAATGAAGTGTTGAAAATCTACATTTGTATAATTATGTGTGTGGATGTTGCCTCTCCCTCCAGCTGGTACCCAGAGTGGGATGGAACCTGAGCGGACTTCCATCCGCCGATCCTCTTCCTCCGCCTCTTCCTCCACCCACCAGGGGACCACACCCACTCCAGGCATCGCCACGACGACAGCAGAGCAGCAGCCGAGCACTGCGAAGAAGAAATCAAGACTCTCGAACTTTCTCTCGTCGTCCTCCAAGAACAAGAAGGAACCAGAGCCTAACAAAGGTAAAAAGGGCAGCAGCATAAATTGTAGGGAGAGGAAAATTTTGGTTGGGAGGGTAAAATTAATTATAGGCAGAGAAAATTTTGGTAGATCATTCATGTAAGCCAAGAAGAGTGTTAGTGTAGAGGCAGAGTGCTGGTGTTCTGTCTCATTCCCAGACTCGGTTCCAGTGTCTGGGGTACGTGGAACCAGTGTCAGCACCACCACTGACATCGAGGAGTTTGTACCTGATGGAGACGTGGACTCCTTCCTGGAGGAGGAGGGAGGTGGATGAGGGAGGAGAGAGTGAGGAGGATGAAGAGGATGAGAGGTAGGGAAGAGAAAGTGTGTGTGTGTGCAAGGTTAGAGGAGGGGAGGGTTAATTTCCCACCATTGACCCCTTGCAAAAGATCTCCTGACGTCCAATTCATTCATATGCCTTAAGCCTTCTTTTGTACCTGTGCTTCTCCTCAAGTTTACAAGAATGTGGGATGTTAAAAAGGACTGTATATGAAACAGAAAAGTGAGCATTTTGGTTCTCAGAGTGCGTCCTTTATTGAGAGTGTTATATTATATTATGGTGTCCTTTATTTGGAGTGTCTTTTATCAGAGTACATATAGGAATATAGTATAATTAATTATACTTTTCGATTCATTGTGTGTGTGATCATCTCCAGCGAGACTCATCCGGTGGTAGCCAGAGACGAGGATCTGTCCAGTCTAGACGAGGAGGAGGCTGCCACGCCTCCTTCCCCTCCCAAACCAATCTCCCAGGAGCCGTCTCCAGTGGTGGTCAGACAAAACGACTCGTCTTCCCAGGAGCCCTCCCCGGTCGTCAGACGAGACAAACCCATTAAACGGCTCAAGTCTGCAAAGGAGGTGGAGCTAACGGAGAGCGAGGAAGAAGAGGAGGAGGAGGAGAACACGGTGCCCCGATCGACTGTGAGGGACAAACAAAGAGATATAGAGCTGTTCTGGGGCAAGACTGGAGCGGAAGGAGCCAAGGACGAAGATGAAGCCAAACCGAAAGCGAAAGCCAAGAGTGGTGGGCTCTTATTAGAGTGGGCAGTCCCAGAGCAATCGCGACCAAACCCATCAAGAAGAAGGAGTCCCCGAAGGGTTCACCCGATGTCTCGGAGGGGAGGAAGGAGAGGAGGAGAAAGTCGTCGAAGAAGGGGTCCAGCAGTAAGAGAAAGAAGGAAGCAGCTGCTGGTGCCAGTAACGGAACGACAGGTGCTAATGATCCTTTCGGAGTCAGTGCACTGGATGCGTGGCTCAACTCGGAGGTAATAAGACAGTATTATGGGGTGGCCTTAGCGTTGTGGGGGAATGTGACTGAATAATACCAGGCAAGTGCAGTGCGATACTCCAGAAATGACTATATATGGAAATGGGCCGGTGTTTTTTTATTATCGTGTGGTCCTCTGGAGTTCATGTTAACGAGGTTCCACTGTAAGTATAATACCTTGCCCTATTGCTGTGTAACTCTTGGTATGCACTGTGTCTGTTCCCAGGACATTCTGCAGCCGACAGTGGCAAAGGGGGGAAGGGGAGGAGGGGGAGGAGAGGTGGGGGAGGAGGCGGGAGAAGAACCAGAAGACACCTCCTCCCACAAGAAGACACGGAGACACAGGGACAGAACGTCGTCCGACGGAACAAAACACAAGAAGAAACACAAGTCAAGAAACTCGGCGAAAGATGCAGACCAGACTTTTTGATATCACAGACTTCCTGCACCTAGCTTAATACCAGGGGGGGATGGGTTGCCCCCTGTAATTAGTGGTACTAATTGCGTACCCCTTACATTGAAGATATCGTTTTCAAGTTGTGGTCGATATCTTCGAACTCTGCTATGCGCATTGCATCGTTTTCTTATGCACAAACTACATGTTGTGTTTATACATAATCAATGCCAGCTGTGAAAGTAATTACGTTCTTCCATAATAAGTTTCTATAATAATAGCACACACACAGACAAAGTTAAAGAGAAGGGATCGAACATATGTCAATGGCTATAGTTCTTTGGTCTAGCAATCACTGGGTCTTTTGGAGTTCCAGCAGGTACCTGAGGGTCAAAGGTCATGTAAAGCCACGCCCACCTAATTGGTAATTCTATATTCACCCCTTGTGGGCGATGATGCCTCTCATGTGGATGATGGAGGTGTAGCGAGTCGCCCAGCTGTATCCCCACTGGTTGTCGTGGTTACCACAGACCCCGCCCACCAGGGCCTGGAGCTGCGGGGGAGGGAGGATGTCCCTCTCGTCGTTGTGGGTATTGAGAGTCACGTTGTGGTTCTTGGAGAAATCCTTCAGATCCTGCGTAGTTGGGAGAGATTGGCCGTATTTAAATGGTTAATACCAGTGCTGTACACCATACTGCAGCATAATACATACATACTAGAATTAATGACATTTTTGGGTGAGCGAATGCGAGAGTTTCTCGTGTGGCACACACAACAGCGAAATTTCTATCCGTTTCGTCTATTTCGAGTTACCCAAAACGTGTTCTTTACAGAGAGGTGTTCTTTATTTGGAGTGTCCTTTTACCATTACAGTGGCTCCACGGATTTTCGTACAATTCTACGGAATTCTCATTGTGGCTCACAGATTCAGCAGGCTAACAGAAATATCTCTCGGCAGAGGTGAGAAGAGCACTAGAGATGAATTCTATAACTTGCAGCTGCTCATCCCGGACTATGAATACAGTTATCCCACCTCCCACAGTGACACCTCTGGACAAGAGACTCGGGTCACCGAAACTCTCCTTCATTCAGTGGACACACTAGTGTATTAGTATGGGGCAGAACCAAATAGAGAGGTCTGTCCCTTATTCGGAGGTTCCACTGTATATTCCACACTCACCTGTGGTATAATGCAGCAGTGGGCCAAGTTTAGTTGATCCGTCATTGGTTTTATCTGTAGGTGTGTGTGTTTGGGGTCATCAGTAATAGACTCTGAATCCAATTCAGTTCAAGGTGAGAAGATAGGGAGGGAGGGAGGAGAGTGTAGGAGGGAGGGAGGATGGGAGGAGGAGAGAGGAGAGGAGAGGGGAAGATGAAATTGAAACTAACAGTGGCCCAGCTAAGTAGCTCCTCCAGTTGCGGTCTCATCAAATCGGCCACACCCACAGTCTCAGTCACTCCATCATGCACCAACTGCTCCACACTCTTAATTATACAACCATAATATGGACACCAAAAAACAGGTGACATCACACTCCATTGTAGCTCTTAATAAAACACCTTTTCAATAGACAATAGAGGATACTACTTAGTACTAACACAGTCAACTGTTACACTGCTAAACTAGGACAACATATGTGTAGTGCTATAAATATAGTCGCAAATGTAGTGAAAAAACAGCTGGGCTCGCTTCACTCCAAAATATATACTCCTTTCTCAACAACCAGTCGCGAGGAAGTCTAATCCTCACCTTCCAGACTTCCTTCATGGCAGCCATGTTCTCTGGGCTGTGGGGAGACGGAGGGAAAGCCACTACTACAGAGTCGACATCTTGGAGACCCAGCTCCTCCAGGGCTGAGGGGAGGAGGGAGAGGGAGAGAGAGGGAGGACAAACATACAGTTGAGCAATGATTTCCACAGGGAGAACCATGTTGCTAATTCCATCTGATGCGTGTGTCTGTTGATACTATACTGCACGCCTACGTTCTCTAACAAATGTACAAGTGCGTTTTAAGGCCCGCTCAATAGATGATCATCTGTCATACTCACTACACCACTGATTACCGGAAGTGAGATTCGTTACACATACCAACCTACTATATACCACATTACTATAGCCAAAACTGAAGCCCTGCAAATCACGGTCCTATTTCCTGTGCTGCATGTAACCAGCCAGAAACTGGAGACACCTGTGTATATATGTCACATTGACAGCATGCACACAAATAATCAGCTTGTTTCTAGTTGCTCAAACGAACCACAATGAAAAAGGCTCCTTGGCACAATTTCCAACCCTAGGTTTGTAAAATTAAGAGAGAGAGAGAGAGACTAACAGGTATAGACTGCAGTGCGGACAAGGTTGCCGTCCCAGTCAGACAAAAACACTTTCAGAGAGAAGACGAGTCCCTTCCTCTCCTCCCTCCCCACTTTGTGCACCAACGCAGAATTCCTAATTGAGAGCTCTGATCTCGACTACATAGTGAGGGTGGGAGTGAGTCTGACCTAAAGAAACAGGGAGTGAGTCTGACCTAAAGGAAACAAGGGAGTGAGTCTGACCTAAGGACACAAGGAGTGAGTCTGACCTAAAGAAACAGGGAGTGAGTCTGACCTAAAGACACAAGGGAGTGAGTCTGACCTAAAGAAACAGGAGTGAGTCTGACCTAAAGAAACAGGGAGTTAGTCTGACCTAAAGAAACAGGGAGTGAGTCTGACCTAAGGACACAAGGAGTGAGTCTGACCTAAAGAAACAGGGAGTGAGTCTGACCTAAGGACACAGGAGTGAGTCTGACCTAAGACACAAGGAGTGAGTCTGACCTAAAGAAACAGGGAGTGAGTCTGACCTAAGGACACAAGGAGTGAGTCTGACCTAAAGAAACAGGGAGTGAGTCTGACCTAAAGAAACAGGGAGTTAGTCTGACCTAAAGAAACAGGGAGTGAGTCTGACCTAAGGACACAAGGAGTGAGTCTGACCTAAAGAAACAGGGAGTGAGTCTGACCTAAAGAAACAGGGAGTGAGTCTGACCTAAAGAAACAGGGAGTGAGTCTGACCTAAAGAAACAGGGAGTGAGTCTGACCTAAGGACACAAGGAGTGAGTCTGACCTAAAGAAACAGGGAGTGAGTCTGACCTAAAGAAACAGGGAGTGAGTCTGACCTAAAGACACAGGGAGTGAGTCTGACCTAAAGAAACAGGGAGTGAGTCTGACCTAAAGAAACAGGGAGTGAGTCTGACCTAAAGAAACAGGAGTGAGTCTGACCTAAAGAAACAGGGAGTGAGTCTGACCTAAGAAACAGGGAGTGAGTCTGACCTAAGGACACAAGGAGTGAGTCTGACCTAAAGAAACAGGGAGTGAGTCTGACCTAAGGACACAAGGAGTGAGTCTGACCTAAAGAAACAGGGAGTGAGTCTGACCTAAGGACACAAGGAGTGAGTCTGACCTAAAGAAACAGGGAGTGAGTCTGACCTAAAGAAACAGGAGTTAGTCTGACCTAAAGAAACAGGGAGTGAGTCTGACCTAAAGAAACAGGGAGTGAGTCTGACCTAAGGACACAAGGAGTGAGTCTGACCTAAAGAAACAGGGAGTGAGTCTGACCTAAAGAAACAGGGAGTGAGTCTGACCTAAAGAAACAGGGAGTGAGTCTGACCTAAAGAAACAGGGAGTGAGTCTGACCTAAAGAAACAGGGAGTGAGTCTGACCTAAAGAAACAGGGAGTTAGTCTGACCTAAAGAAACAGGGAGATAGTCTGACCTAAAGAAACAGGGAGTGAGTCTGACCTAAGGACACAAGGAGTGAGTCTGACCTAAAGAAACAGGGAGTGAGTCTGACCTAAGGACACAAGGAGTGAGTCTGACCTAAAGAAACAGGGAGTGAGTCTGACCTAAGGACACAAGGAGTGAGTCTGACCTAAAGAAACAGGGAGTGAGTCTGACCTAAAGAAACAGGGAGTGAGTCTGACCTAAGGACACAAGGAGTGAGTCTGACCTAAGGACACAAGGAGTGAGTCTGACCTAAAGAAACAGGGAGTTAGTCTGACCTAAGGACACAAGGAGTGAGTCTGACCTAAAGAAACAGGGAGTGAGTCTGACCTAAAGAAACAGGGAGTGAGTCTGACCTAAGGACACAAGGAGTGAGTCTGACCTAAAGAAACAGGGAGTTAGTCTGACCTAAGGACACAAGGAGTGAGTCTGACCTAAAGAAACAGGGAGTTAGTCTGACCTAAAGAAACAGGGAGTGAGTCTGACCTAAGGACACAGGGAGTGAGTCTGACCTAAAGAAACAGGGAGTTAGTCTGACCTAAGGACACAAGGGAGTGAGTCTGACCTAAAGAAACAGGGAGTGAGTCTGACCTAAAGAAACAGGGAGTGAGTCTGACCTAAAGAAACAGGGAGTGAGTCTGACCTAAAGAAACAGGGAGTGAGTCTGACCTAAAGAAACAGGGAGTGAGTCTGACCTAAAGGAAACAAGGGAGTGAGTCTGACCTAAAGAAACAGGGAGTGAGTCTGACCTAAGGACACAAGGGAGTGAGTCTGACCTAAAGGACACAAGGAGTGAGTCTGACCTAAAGAAACAGGGAGTTAGTCTGACCTAAGGACACAAGGAGTGAGTCTGACCTAAAGAAACAGAGAGTGAGTCTGACCTAAAGAAACAGGGAGTTAGTCTGACCCTAAAGAAACAGGGAGTGAGTCTGACCTAAGGACACAAGGAGTGAGTCTGACCTAAAGAAACAGGGAGTGAGTCTGACCTAAGGACACAAGGAGTGAGTCTGACCTAAGGACACAAGGAGTGAGTCTGACCTAAAGAAACAGGGAGTGAGTCTGACCTAAGGACACAAGGAGTGAGTCTGACCTAAAGAAACAGGGAGTTAGTCTGACCTAAAGAAACAGGGAGTGAGTCTGACCTAAAGAAACAGGGAGTGAGTCTGACCTAAAGAAACAGGGAGTGAGTCTGACCTAAAGAAACAGGGAGTGAGTCTGACCTAAAGAAACAGGGAGTGAGTCTGACCTAAAGAAACAGGGAGTGAGTCTGACCTAAAGAAACAGGGAGTGAGTCTGACCTAAAGAAACAGGGAGTGAGTCTGACCTAAGAAACAGGGAGTGAGTCTGACCTAAGGAAACAGGAGTGAGTCTGACCTAAGGACACAGGGAGTGAGTCTGACCTAAAGAAACAGGGAGTGAGTCTGACCTAAAGAAACAGGGAGTGAGTCTGACCTAAGGACACAAGGAGTGAGTCTGACCTAAAGAAACAGGAGTGAGTCTGACCTAAGACACAGGAGTGAGTCTGACCTAAAGAAACAGGGAGTGAGTCTGACCTAAAGAAACAGGGAGTGAGTCTGACCTAAGGACACAAGGAGTGAGTCTGACCTAAAGAAACAGGGAGTGAGTCTGACCTAAAGAAACAGGGAGTGAGTCTGACCTAAAGAAACAGGGAGTGAGTCTGACCTAAGGACACAAGGAGTGAGTCTGACCTAAAGAAACAGGGAGTGAGTCTGACCTAAGGACACAAGGAGTGAGTCTGACCTAAAGAAACAGGGAGTGAGTCTGACCTAAAGAAACAGGGAGTTAGTCTGACCTAAAGAAACAGGGAGTGAGTCTGACCTAAAGGACACAAGGGAGTGAGTCTGACCTAAAGAAACAGGGAGTGAGTCTGACCTAAGGACACAAGGAGTGAGTCTGACCTAAGGACACAAGGAGTGAGTCTGACCTAAAGAAACAGGGAGTTAGTCAGTTACGAGCATATTTCTGGATCATTTCATGTCCAACTTCGATTCAAACAATATGTGTTCATATCACTATCTGTATCCATGCCCAAGTGTTCTCAATTACCAGTCAAAATGCATTTAATGTTAGTTGTAATGTTTGCGTTGTGTTGTGTTTTATTCTGGCTGCTGGCTTATGCCTTCAGTCCATCAGCACAGTCTATGCATGTACTTCACCTTTTTTGTTCTTCAATTCTCGTTTTCCACCGCCTGTGTTGTAAAGCATAATAATAATAATAATAAAATAATAAAATAATAAATTAGAGAGTCGGTAGACTCTCTATATAGGGATGACACGGGTGAAATCTCACGTGATCCGCGTACAAAACGACT